>JARQWZ010009166.1:0-22315 GCA_033150135.1 Gobio occitaniae
GAGGGGCACCCCGCCCCTCTACCATTATGGAGTTGGAGAGGGAACAGAGACAGTTGTCATCCCAATTCGCCTGATGAGAACCTTGGGAAAGTTCGAAACGCGTCGCGAGAGTATGCCTGGATGACACGGGACCGTAAAAATGAGTACAGCTGCCATCATTTGAAAGGTGGGTGATGTAGCAGAGCCTTGGAAAATTTTCTCATGCCCAAATAGGCGTCGAGTTGGTCAACATGGCCACCATCATTGTTGTGAGTGATGTTGAAGAGCCACATAATTTTTTCTCCGTCCCCTGTGACGTCGAGTGTCTCCTCATGTCCATATAGACGTGAGTTATATGCCCCTCACCACATCTGCCTAAAACCTAACCTTCGTTTTTTTATGGCAATTAGCCCTCTATTTTATTTTTTAATGATCATATATGTCTGGTCTCGTCCAGTAGCCGTCTTTAGTGGTCAGCGGTTGGGTGGAGAGTGCACAACCATTTCCGATTCCTTCGGGGATCGGATCTTGGATCGATTTCCCCTAACCAGCCAGGTCCTCCAACTCTGAGCTTCGGATGGTGATGGATGGGGCTTTGTTTATGTATGGTTATTAAATTTTAAAATTAAAAACAAATGTGTTGATAGTGAAAAAACGATTTATGAAGCACCATACAGTGTTGAAAGGTATTTAAAAATAAAGGTATTGATGTTGAAAAAACGATTTATGAAGCACCATACAGTGTTGAAAAGTATTTAGCAGTGGGAGGGGCACCCCGCCCTCTACCATTATGGAGTTGGAGAGGGAACAGAGACAGTTGTCATCCCAATTCGCCTGATGAGAACCTTGGGAAAGTTCGAAACGCGTCGCGAGAGTATGCCTGGATGACACGGGACCGTAAAAATGAGTACAGCTGCCATCATTTGAAAGGTGGGTGATGTAGCAGAGCCTTGGAAAATTTTCTCATGCCCAAATAGGCGTCGAGTTGGTCAACATGGCCACCATCATTGTTGTGAGTGATGTTGAAGAGCCACATAATTTTTTCTCCGTCCCCTGTGACGTCGAGTGTCTCCTCATGTCCATATAGACGTGAGTTATATGCCCCTCACCACATCTGCCTAAAACCTAACCTTCGTTTTTTTATGGCAATTAGCCCTCTATTTTATTTTTTAATGATCATATATGTCTGGTCTCGTCCAGTAGCCGTCTTTAGTGGTCAGCGGTTGGGTGGAGAGTGCACAACCATTTCCGATTCCTTCGGGGATCGGATCTTGGATCGATTTCCCCTAACCAGCCAGGTCCTCCAACTCTGAGCTTCGGATGGTGATGGATGGGGCTTTGTTTATGTATGGTTATTAAATTTTAAAATTAAAAACAAATGTGTTGATAGTGAAAAAACGATTTATGAAGCACCATACAGTGTTGAAAGGTATTTAAAAATAAAGGTATTGATGTTGAAAAAACGATTTATGAAGCACCATACAGTGTTGAAAAGTATTTAGCAGTGGGAGGGGCACCCCGCCCTCTACCATTATGGAGTTGGAGAGGGAACAGAGACAGTTGTCATCCCAATTCGCCTGATGAGAACCTTGGGAAAGTTCGAAACGCGTCGCGAGAGTATGCCTGGATGACACGGGACCGTAAAAATGAGTACAGCTGCCATCATTTGAAAGGTGGGTGATGTAGCAGAGCCTTGGAAAATTTTCTCATGCCCAAATAGGCGTCGAGTTGGTCAACATGGCCACCATCATTGTTGTGAGTGATGTTGAAGAGCCACATAATTTTTTCTCCGTCCCCTGTGACGTCGAGTGTCTCCTCATGTCCATATAGACGTGAGTTATATGCCCCTCACCACATCTGCCTAAAACCTAACCTTCGTTTTTTTATGGCAATTAGCCCTCTATTTTATTTTTTAATGATCATATATGTCTGGTCTCGTCCAGTAGCCGTCTTTAGTGGTCAGCGGTTGGGTGGAGAGTGCACAACCATTTCCGATTCCTTCGGGGATCGGATCTTGGATCGATTTCCCCTAACCAGCCAGGTCCTCCAACTCTGAGCTTCGGATGGTGATGGATGGGGCTTTGTTTATGTATGGTTATTAAATTTTAAAATTAAAAACAAATGTGTTGATAGTGAAAAAACGATTTATGAAGCACCATACAGTGTTGAAAGGTATTTAAAAATAAAGGTATTGATGTTGAAAAAACGATTTATGAAGCACCATACAGTGTTGAAAAGTATTTAGCAGTGGGAGGGGCACCCCGCCCTCTACCATTATGGAGTTGGAGAGGGAACAGAGACAGTTGTCATCCCAATTCGCCTGATGAGAACCTTGGGAAAGTTCGAAACGCGTCGCGAGAGTATGCCTGGATGACACGGGACCGTAAAAATGAGTACAGCTGCCATCATTTGAAAGGTGGGTGATGTAGCAGAGCCTTGGAAAATTTTCTCATGCCCAAATAGGCGTCGAGTTGGTCAACATGGCCACCATCATTGTTGTGAGTGATGTTGAAGAGCCACATAATTTTTTCTCCGTCCCCTGTGACGTCGAGTGTCTCCTCATGTCCATATAGACGTGAGTTATATGCCCCTCACCACATCTGCCTAAAACCTAACCTTCGTTTTTTTATGGCAATTAGCCCTCTATTTTATTTTTTAATGATCATATATGTCTGGTCTCGTCCAGTAGCCGTCTTTAGTGGTCAGCGGTTGGGTGGAGAGTGCACAACCATTTCCGATTCCTTCGGGGATCGGATCTTGGATCGATTTCCCCTAACCAGCCAGGTCCTCCAACTCTGAGCTTCGGATGGTGATGGATGGGGCTTTGTTTATGTATGGTTATTAAATTTTAAAATTAAAAACAAATGTGTTGATAGTGAAAAAACGATTTATGAAGCACCATACAGTGTTGAAAGGTATTTAAAAATAAAGGTATTGATGTTGAAAAAACGATTTATGAAGCACCATACAGTGTTGAAAAGTATTTAGCAGTGGGAGGGGCACCCCGCCCTCTACCATTATGGAGTTGGAGAGGGAACAGAGACAGTTGTCATCCCAATTCGCCTGATGAGAACCTTGGGAAAGTTCGAAACGCGTCGCGAGAGTATGCCTGGATGACACGGGACCGTAAAAATGAGTACAGCTGCCATCATTTGAAAGGTGGGTGATGTAGCAGAGCCTTGGAAAATTTTCTCATGCCCAAATAGGCGTCGAGTTGGTCAACATGGCCACCATCATTGTTGTGAGTGATGTTGAAGAGCCACATAATTTTTTCTCCGTCCCCTGTGACGTCGAGTGTCTCCTCATGTCCATATAGACGTGAGTTATATGCCCCTCACCACATCTGCCTAAAACCTAACCTTCGTTTTTTTATGGCAATTAGCCCTCTATTTTATTTTTTAATGATCATATATGTCTGGTCTCGTCCAGTAGCCGTCTTTAGTGGTCAGCGGTTGGGTGGAGAGTGCACAACCATTTCCGATTCCTTCGGGGATCGGATCTTGGATCGATTTCCCCTAACCAGCCAGGTCCTCCAACTCTGAGCTTCGGATGGTGATGGATGGGGCTTTGTTTATGTATGGTTATTAAATTTTAAAATTAAAAACAAATGTGTTGATAGTGAAAAAACGATTTATGAAGCACCATACAGTGTTGAAAGGTATTTAAAAATAAAGGTATTGATGTTGAAAAAACGATTTATGAAGCACCATACAGTGTTGAAAAGTATTTAGCAGTGGGAGGGGCACCCCGCCCTCTACCATTATGGAGTTGGAGAGGGAACAGAGACAGTTGTCATCCCAATTCGCCTGATGAGAACCTTGGGAAAGTTCGAAACGCGTCGCGAGAGTATGCCTGGATGACACGGGACCGTAAAAATGAGTACAGCTGCCATCATTTGAAAGGTGGGTGATGTAGCAGAGCCTTGGAAAATTTTCTCATGCCCAAATAGGCGTCGAGTTGGTCAACATGGCCACCATCATTGTTGTGAGTGATGTTGAAGAGCCACATAATTTTTTCTCCGTCCCCTGTGACGTCGAGTGTCTCCTCATGTCCATATAGACGTGAGTTATATGCCCCTCACCACATCTGCCTAAAACCTAACCTTCGTTTTTTTATGGCAATTAGCCCTCTATTTTATTTTTTAATGATCATATATGTCTGGTCTCGTCCAGTAGCCGTCTTTAGTGGTCAGCGGTTGGGTGGAGAGTGCACAACCATTTCCGATTCCTTCGGGGATCGGATCTTGGATCGATTTCCCCTAACCAGCCAGGTCCTCCAACTCTGAGCTTCGGATGGTGATGGATGGGGCTTTGTTTATGTATGGTTATTAAATTTTAAAATTAAAAACAAATGTGTTGATAGTGAAAAAACGATTTATGAAGCACCATACAGTGTTGAAAGGTATTTAAAAATAAAGGTATTGATGTTGAAAAAACGATTTATGAAGCACCATACAGTGTTGAAAAGTATTTAGCAGTGGGAGGGGCACCCCGCCCTCTACCATTATGGAGTTGGAGAGGGAACAGAGACAGTTGTCATCCCAATTCGCCTGATGAGAACCTTGGGAAAGTTCGAAACGCGTCGCGAGAGTATGCCTGGATGACACGGGACCGTAAAAATGAGTACAGCTGCCATCATTTGAAAGGTGGGTGATGTAGCAGAGCCTTGGAAAATTTTCTCATGCCCAAATAGGCGTCGAGTTGGTCAACATGGCCACCATCATTGTTGTGAGTGATGTTGAAGAGCCACATAATTTTTTCTCCGTCCCCTGTGACGTCGAGTGTCTCCTCATGTCCATATAGACGTGAGTTATATGCCCCTCACCACATCTGCCTAAAACCTAACCTTCGTTTTTTTATGGCAATTAGCCCTCTATTTTATTTTTTAATGATCATATATGTCTGGTCTCGTCCAGTAGCCGTCTTTAGTGGTCAGCGGTTGGGTGGAGAGTGCACAACCATTTCCGATTCCTTCGGGGATCGGATCTTGGATCGATTTCCCCTAACCAGCCAGGTCCTCCAACTCTGAGCTTCGGATGGTGATGGATGGGGCTTTGTTTATGTATGGTTATTAAATTTTAAAATTAAAAACAAATGTGTTGATAGTGAAAAAACGATTTATGAAGCACCATACAGTGTTGAAAGGTATTTAAAAATAAAGGTATTGATGTTGAAAAAACGATTTATGAAGCACCATACAGTGTTGAAAAGTATTTAGCAGTGGGAGGGGCACCCCGCCCTCTACCATTATGGAGTTGGAGAGGGAACAGAGACAGTTGTCATCCCAATTCGCCTGATGAGAACCTTGGGAAAGTTCGAAACGCGTCGCGAGAGTATGCCTGGATGACACGGGACCGTAAAAATGAGTACAGCTGCCATCATTTGAAAGGTGGGTGATGTAGCAGAGCCTTGGAAAATTTTCTCATGCCCAAATAGGCGTCGAGTTGGTCAACATGGCCACCATCATTGTTGTGAGTGATGTTGAAGAGCCACATAATTTTTTCTCCGTCCCCTGTGACGTCGAGTGTCTCCTCATGTCCATATAGACGTGAGTTATATGCCCCTCACCACATCTGCCTAAAACCTAACCTTCGTTTTTTTATGGCAATTAGCCCTCTATTTTATTTTTTAATGATCATATATGTCTGGTCTCGTCCAGTAGCCGTCTTTAGTGGTCAGCGGTTGGGTGGAGAGTGCACAACCATTTCCGATTCCTTCGGGGATCGGATCTTGGATCGATTTCCCCTAACCAGCCAGGTCCTCCAACTCTGAGCTTCGGATGGTGATGGATGGGGCTTTGTTTATGTATGGTTATTAAATTTTAAAATTAAAAACAAATGTGTTGATAGTGAAAAAACGATTTATGAAGCACCATACAGTGTTGAAAGGTATTTAAAAATAAAGGTATTGATGTTGAAAAAACGATTTATGAAGCACCATACAGTGTTGAAAAGTATTTAGCAGTGGGAGGGGCACCCCGCCCTCTACCATTATGGAGTTGGAGAGGGAACAGAGACAGTTGTCATCCCAATTCGCCTGATGAGAACCTTGGGAAAGTTCGAAACGCGTCGCGAGAGTATGCCTGGATGACACGGGACCGTAAAAATGAGTACAGCTGCCATCATTTGAAAGGTGGGTGATGTAGCAGAGCCTTGGAAAATTTTCTCATGCCCAAATAGGCGTCGAGTTGGTCAACATGGCCACCATCATTGTTGTGAGTGATGTTGAAGAGCCACATAATTTTTTCTCCGTCCCCTGTGACGTCGAGTGTCTCCTCATGTCCATATAGACGTGAGTTATATGCCCCTCACCACATCTGCCTAAAACCTAACCTTCGTTTTTTTATGGCAATTAGCCCTCTATTTTATTTTTTAATGATCATATATGTCTGGTCTCGTCCAGTAGCCGTCTTTAGTGGTCAGCGGTTGGGTGGAGAGTGCACAACCATTTCCGATTCCTTCGGGGATCGGATCTTGGATCGATTTCCCCTAACCAGCCAGGTCCTCCAACTCTGAGCTTCGGATGGTGATGGATGGGGCTTTGTTTATGTATGGTTATTAAATTTTAAAATTAAAAACAAATGTGTTGATAGTGAAAAAACGATTTATGAAGCACCATACAGTGTTGAAAGGTATTTAAAAATAAAGGTATTGATGTTGAAAAAACGATTTATGAAGCACCATACAGTGTTGAAAAGTATTTAGCAGTGGGAGGGGCACCCCGCCCTCTACCATTATGGAGTTGGAGAGGGAACAGAGACAGTTGTCATCCCAATTCGCCTGATGAGAACCTTGGGAAAGTTCGAAACGCGTCGCGAGAGTATGCCTGGATGACACGGGACCGTAAAAATGAGTACAGCTGCCATCATTTGAAAGGTGGGTGATGTAGCAGAGCCTTGGAAAATTTTCTCATGCCCAAATAGGCGTCGAGTTGGTCAACATGGCCACCATCATTGTTGTGAGTGATGTTGAAGAGCCACATAATTTTTTCTCCGTCCCCTGTGACGTCGAGTGTCTCCTCATGTCCATATAGACGTGAGTTATATGCCCCTCACCACATCTGCCTAAAACCTAACCTTCGTTTTTTTATGGCAATTAGCCCTCTATTTTATTTTTTAATGATCATATATGTCTGGTCTCGTCCAGTAGCCGTCTTTAGTGGTCAGCGGTTGGGTGGAGAGTGCACAACCATTTCCGATTCCTTCGGGGATCGGATCTTGGATCGATTTCCCCTAACCAGCCAGGTCCTCCAACTCTGAGCTTCGGATGGTGATGGATGGGGCTTTGTTTATGTATGGTTATTAAATTTTAAAATTAAAAACAAATGTGTTGATAGTGAAAAAACGATTTATGAAGCACCATACAGTGTTGAAAGGTATTTAAAAATAAAGGTATTGATGTTGAAAAAACGATTTATGAAGCACCATACAGTGTTGAAAAGTATTTAGCAGTGGGAGGGGCACCCCGCCCTCTACCATTATGGAGTTGGAGAGGGAACAGAGACAGTTGTCATCCCAATTCGCCTGATGAGAACCTTGGGAAAGTTCGAAACGCGTCGCGAGAGTATGCCTGGATGACACGGGACCGTAAAAATGAGTACAGCTGCCATCATTTGAAAGGTGGGTGATGTAGCAGAGCCTT
Organism: Gobio occitaniae; assembly: GCA_033150135.1. Lineage (NCBI taxonomy): Eukaryota > Metazoa > Chordata > Actinopteri > Cypriniformes > Gobionidae > Gobio > Gobio occitaniae. Next base: position 7,619 of record JARQWZ010009166.1, read on the forward strand.
GGAAAATTTTCTCATGCCCAAATAGGCGTCGAGTTGGTCAACATGGCCACCATCATTGTTGTGAGTGATGTTGAAGAGCCACATAATTTTTTCTCCGTCCCCTGTGACGTCGAGTGTCTCCTCATGTCCATATAGACGTGAGTTATATGCCCCTCACCACATCTGCCTAAAACCTAACCTTCGTTTTTTTATGGCAATTAGCCCTCTATTTTATTTTTTAATGATCATATATGTCTGGTCTCGTCCAGTAGCCGTCTTTAGTGGTCAGCGGTTGGGTGGAGAGTGCACAACCATTTCCGATTCCTTCGGGGATCGGATCTTGGATCGATTTCCCCTAACCAGCCAGGTCCTCCAACTCTGAGCTTCGGATGGTGATGGATGGGGCTTTGTTTATGTATGGTTATTAAATTTTAAAATTAAAAACAAATGTGTTGATAGTGAAAAAACGATTTATGAAGCACCATACAGTGTTGAAAGGTATTTAAAAATAAAGGTATTGATGTTGAAAAAACGATTTATGAAGCACCATACAGTGTTGAAAAGTATTTAGCAGTGGGAGGGGCACCCCGCCCTCTACCATTATGGAGTTGGAGAGGGAACAGAGACAGTTGTCATCCCAATTCGCCTGATGAGAACCTTGGGAAAGTTCGAAACGCGTCGCGAGAGTATGCCTGGATGACACGGGACCGTAAAAATGAGTACAGCTGCCATCATTTGAAAGGTGGGTGATGTAGCAGAGCCTTGGAAAATTTTCTCATGCCCAAATAGGCGTCGAGTTGGTCAACATGGCCACCATCATTGTTGTGAGTGATGTTGAAGAGCCACATAATTTTTTCTCCGTCCCCTGTGACGTCGAGTGTCTCCTCATGTCCATATAGACGTGAGTTATATGCCCCTCACCACATCTGCCTAAAACCTAACCTTCGTTTTTTTATGGCAATTAGCCCTCTATTTTATTTTTTAATGATCATATATGTCTGGTCTCGTCCAGTAGCCGTCTTTAGTGGTCAGCGGTTGGGTGGAGAGTGCACAACCATTTCCGATTCCTTCGGGGATCGGATCTTGGATCGATTTCCCCTAACCAGCCAGGTCCTCCAACTCTGAGCTTCGGATGGTGATGGATGGGGCTTTGTTTATGTATGGTTATTAAATTTTAAAATTAAAAACAAATGTGTTGATAGTGAAAAAACGATTTATGAAGCACCATACAGTGTTGAAAGGTATTTAAAAATAAAGGTATTGATGTTGAAAAAACGATTTATGAAGCACCATACAGTGTTGAAAAGTATTTAGCAGTGGGAGGGGCACCCCGCCCTCTACCATTATGGAGTTGGAGAGGGAACAGAGACAGTTGTCATCCCAATTCGCCTGATGAGAACCTTGGGAAAGTTCGAAACGCGTCGCGAGAGTATGCCTGGATGACACGGGACCGTAAAAATGAGTACAGCTGCCATCATTTGAAAGGTGGGTGATGTAGCAGAGCCTTGGAAAATTTTCTCATGCCCAAATAGGCGTCGAGTTGGTCAACATGGCCACCATCATTGTTGTGAGTGATGTTGAAGAGCCACATAATTTTTTCTCCGTCCCCTGTGACGTCGAGTGTCTCCTCATGTCCATATAGACGTGAGTTATATGCCCCTCACCACATCTGCCTAAAACCTAACCTTCGTTTTTTTATGGCAATTAGCCCTCTATTTTATTTTTTAATGATCATATATGTCTGGTCTCGTCCAGTAGCCGTCTTTAGTGGTCAGCGGTTGGGTGGAGAGTGCACAACCATTTCCGATTCCTTCGGGGATCGGATCTTGGATCGATTTCCCCTAACCAGCCAGGTCCTCCAACTCTGAGCTTCGGATGGTGATGGATGGGGCTTTGTTTATGTATGGTTATTAAATTTTAAAATTAAAAACAAATGTGTTGATAGTGAAAAAACGATTTATGAAGCACCATACAGTGTTGAAAGGTATTTAAAAATAAAGGTATTGATGTTGAAAAAACGATTTATGAAGCACCATACAGTGTTGAAAAGTATTTAGCAGTGGGAGGGGCACCCCGACCTCTACCATTATGGAGTTGGAGAGGGAACAGAGACAGTTGTCATCCCAATTCGCCTGATGAGAACCTTGGGAAAGTTCGAAACGCGTCGCGAGAGTATGCCTGGATGACACGGGACCGTAAAAATGAGTACAGCTGCCATCATTTGAAAGGTGGGTGATGTAGCAGAGCCTTGGAAAATTTTCTCATGCCCAAATAGGCGTCGAGTTGGTCAACATGGCCACCATCATTGTTGTGAGTGATGTTGAAGAGCCACATAATTTTTTCTCCGTCCCCTGTGACGTCGAGTGTCTCCTCATGTCCATATAGACGTGAGTTATATGCCCCTCACCACATCTGCCTAAAACCTAACCTTCGTTTTTTTATGGCAATTAGCCCTCTATTTTATTTTTTAATGATCATATATGTCTGGTCTCGTCCAGTAGCCGTCTTTAGTGGTCAGCGGTTGGGTGGAGAGTGCACAACCATTTCCGATTCCTTCGGGGATCGGATCTTGGATCGATTTCCCCTAACCAGCCAGGTCCTCCAACTCTGAGCTTCGGATGGTGATGGATGGGGCTTTGTTTATGTATGGTTATTAAATTTTAAAATTAAAAACAAATGTGTTGATAGTGAAAAAACGATTTATGAAGCACCATACAGTGTTGAAAGGTATTTAAAAATAAAGGTATTGATGTTGAAAAAACGATTTATGAAGCACCATACAGTGTTGAAAAGTATTTAGCAGTGGGAGGGGCACCCCGCCCTCTACCATTATGGAGTTGGAGAGGGAACAGAGACAGTTGTCATCCCAATTCGCCTGATGAGAACCTTGGGAAAGTTCGAAACGCGTCGCGAGAGTATGCCTGGATGACACGGGACCGTAAAAATGAGTACAGCTGCCATCATTTGAAAGGTGGGTGATGTAGCAGAGCCTTGGAAAATTTTCTCATGCCCAAATAGGCGTCGAGTTGGTCAACATGGCCACCATCATTGTTGTGAGTGATGTTGAAGAGCCACATAATTTTTTCTCCGTCCCCTGTGACGTCGAGTGTCTCCTCATGTCCATATAGACGTGAGTTATATGCCCCTCACCACATCTGCCTAAAACCTAACCTTCGTTTTTTTATGGCAATTAGCCCTCTATTTTATTTTTTAATGATCATATATGTCTGGTCTCGTCCAGTAGCCGTCTTTAGTGGTCAGCGGTTGGGTGGAGAGTGCACAACCATTTCCGATTCCTTCGGGGATCGGATCTTGGATCGATTTCCCCTAACCAGCCAGGTCCTCCAACTCTGAGCTTCGGATGGTGATGGATGGGGCTTTGTTTATGTATGGTTATTAAATTTTAAAATTAAAAACAAATGTGTTGATAGTGAAAAAACGATTTATGAAGCACCATACAGTGTTGAAAGGTATTTAAAAATAAAGGTATTGATGTTGAAAAAACGATTTATGAAGCACCATACAGTGTTGAAAAGTATTTAGCAGTGGGAGGGGCACCCCGCCCTCTACCATTATGGAGTTGGAGAGGGAACAGAGACAGTTGTCATCCCAATTCGCCTGATGAGAACCTTGGGAAAGTTCGAAACGCGTCGCGAGAGTATGCCTGGATGACACGGGACCGTAAAAATGAGTACAGCTGCCATCATTTGAAAGGTGGGTGATGTAGCAGAGCCTTGGAAAATTTTCTCATGCCCAAATAGGCGTCGAGTTGGTCAACATGGCCACCATCATTGTTGTGAGTGATGTTGAAGAGCCACATAATTTTTTCTCCGTCCCCTGTGACGTCGAGTGTCTCCTCATGTCCATATAGACGTGAGTTATATGCCCCTCACCACATCTGCCTAAAACCTAACCTTCGTTTTTTTATGGCAATTAGCCCTCTATTTTATTTTTTAATGATCATATATGTCTGGTCTCGTCCAGTAGCCGTCTTTAGTGGTCAGCGGTTGGGTGGAGAGTGCACAACCATTTCCGATTCCTTCGGGGATCGGATCTTGGATCGATTTCCCCTAACCAGCCAGGTCCTCCAACTCTGAGCTTCGGATGGTGATGGATGGGGCTTTGTTTATGTATGGTTATTAAATTTTAAAATTAAAAACAAATGTGTTGATAGTGAAAAAACGATTTATGAAGCACCATACAGTGTTGAAAGGTATTTAAAAATAAAGGTATTGATGTTGAAAAAACGATTTATGAAGCACCATACAGTGTTGAAAAGTATTTAGCAGTGGGAGGGGCACCCCGCCCTCTACCATTATGGAGTTGGAGAGGGAACAGAGACAGTTGTCATCCCAATTCGCCTGATGAGAACCTTGGGAAAGTTCGAAACGCGTCGCGAGAGTATGCCTGGATGACACGGGACCGTAAAAATGAGTACAGCTGCCATCATTTGAAAGGTGGGTGATGTAGCAGAGCCTTGGAAAATTTTCTCATGCCCAAATAGGCGTCGAGTTGGTCAACATGGCCACCATCATTGTTGTGAGTGATGTTGAAGAGCCACATAATTTTTTCTCCGTCCCCTGTGACGTCGAGTGTCTCCTCATGTCCATATAGACGTGAGTTATATGCCCCTCACCACATCTGCCTAAAACCTAACCTTCGTTTTTTTATGGCAATTAGCCCTCTATTTTATTTTTTAATGATCATATATGTCTGGTCTCGTCCAGTAGCCGTCTTTAGTGGTCAGCGGTTGGGTGGAGAGTGCACAACCATTTCCGATTCCTTCGGGGATCGGATCTTGGATCGATTTCCCCTAACCAGCCAGGTCCTCCAACTCTGAGCTTCGGATGGTGATGGATGGGGCTTTGTTTATGTATGGTTATTAAATTTTAAAATTAAAAACAAATGTGTTGATAGTGAAAAAACGATTTATGAAGCACCATACAGTGTTGAAAGGTATTTAAAAATAAAGGTATTGATGTTGAAAAAACGATTTATGAAGCACCATACAGTGTTGAAAAGTATTTAGCAGTGGGAGGGGCACCCCGCCCTCTACCATTATGGAGTTGGAGAGGGAACAGAGACAGTTGTCATCCCAATTCGCCTGATGAGAACCTTGGGAAAGTTCGAAACGCGTCGCGAGAGTATGCCTGGATGACACGGGACCGTAAAAATGAGTACAGCTGCCATCATTTGAAAGGTGGGTGATGTAGCAGAGCCTTGGAAAATTTTCTCATGCCCAAATAGGCGTCGAGTTGGTCAACATGGCCACCATCATTGTTGTGATTGATGTTGAAGAGCCACATAATTTTTTCTCCGTCCCCTGTGACGTCGAGTGTCTCCTCATGTCCATATAGACGTGAGTTATATGCCCCTCACCACATCTGCCTAAAACCTAACCTTCGTTTTTTTATGGCAATTAGCCCTCTATTTTATTTTTTAATGATCATATATGTCTGGTCTCGTCCAGTAGCCGTCTTTAGTGGTCAGCGGTTGGGTGGAGAGTGCACAACCATTTCCGATTCCTTCGGGGATCGGATCTTGGATCGATTTCCCCTAACCAGCCAGGTCCTCCAACTCTGAGCTTCGGATGGTGATGGATGGGGCTTTGTTTATGTATGGTTATTAAATTTTAAAATTAAAAACAAATGTGTTGATAGTGAAAAAACGATTTATGAAGCACCATACAGTGTTGAAAGGTATTTAAAAATAAAGGTATTGATGTTGAAAAAACGATTTATGAAGCACCATACAGTGTTGAAAAGTATTTAGCAGTGGGAGGGGCACCCCGCCCTCTACCATTATGGAGTTGGAGAGGGAACAGAGACAGTTGTCATCCCAATTCGCCTGATGAGAACCTTGGGAAAGTTCGAAACGCGTCGCGAGAGTATGCCTGGATGACACGGGACCGTAAAAATGAGTACAGCTGCCATCATTTGAAAGGTGGGTGATGTAGCAGAGCCTTGGAAAATTTTCTCATGCCCAAATAGGCGTCGAGTTGGTCAACATGGCCACCATCATTGTTGTGAGTGATGTTGAAGAGCCACATAATTTTTTCTCCGTCCCCTGTGACGTCGAGTGTCTCCTCATGTCCATATAGACGTGAGTTATATGCCCCTCACCACATCTGCCTAAAACCTAACCTTCGTTTTTTTATGGCAATTAGCCCTCTATTTTATTTTTTAATGATCATATATGTCTGGTCTCGTCCAGTAGCCGTCTTTAGTGGTCAGCGGTTGGGTGGAGAGTGCACAACCATTTCCGATTCCTTCGGGGATCGGATCTTGGATCGATTTCCCCTAACCAGCCAGGTCCTCCAACTCTGAGCTTCGGATGGTGATGGATGGGGCTTTGTTTATGTATGGTTATTAAATTTTAAAATTAAAAACAAATGTGTTGATAGTGAAAAAACGATTTATGAAGCACCATACAGTGTTGAAAGGTATTTAAAAATAAAGGTATTGATGTTGAAAAAACGATTTATGAAGCACCATACAGTGTTGAAAAGTATTTAGCAGTGGGAGGGGCACCCCGCCCTCTACCATTATGGAGTTGGAGAGGGAACAGAGACAGTTGTCATCCCAATTCGCCTGATGAGAACCTTGGGAAAGTTCGAAACGCGTCGCGAGAGTATGCCTGGATGACACGGGACCGTAAAAATGAGTACAGCTGCCATCATTTGAAAGGTGGGTGATGTAGCAGAGCCTTGGAAAATTTTCTCATGCCCAAATAGGCGTCGAGTTGGTCAACATGGCCACCATCATTGTTGTGAGTGATGTTGAAGAGCCACATAATTTTTTCTCCGTCCCCTGTGACGTCGAGTGTCTCCTCATGTCCATATAGACGTGAGTTATATGCCCCTCACCACATCTGCCTAAAACCTAACCTTCGTTTTTTTATGGCAATTAGCCCTCTATTTTATTTTTTAATGATCATATATGTCTGGTCTCGTCCAGTAGCCGTCTTTAGTGGTCAGCGGTTGGGTGGAGAGTGCACAACCATTTCCGATTCCTTCGGGGATCGGATCTTGGATCGATTTCCCCTAACCAGCCAGGTCCTCCAACTCTGAGCTTCGGATGGTGATGGATGGGGCTTTGTTTATGTATGGTTATTAAATTTTAAAATTAAAAACAAATGTGTTGATAGTGAAAAAACGATTTATGAAGCACCATACAGTGTTGAAAGGTATTTAAAAATAAAGGTATTGATGTTGAAAAAACGATTTATGAAGCACCATACAGTGTTGAAAAGTATTTAGCAGTGGGAGGGGCACCCCGCCCTCTACCATTATGGAGTTGGAGAGGGAACAGAGACAGTTGTCATCCCAATTCGCCTGATGAGAACCTTGGGAAAGTTCGAAACGCGTCGCGAGAGTATGCCTGGATGACACGGGACCGTAAAAATGAGTACAGCTGCCATCATTTGAAAGGTGGGTGATGTAGCAGAGCCTTGGAAAATTTTCTCATGCCCAAATAGGCGTCGAGTTGGTCAACATGGCCACCATCATTGTTGTGAGTGATGTTGAAGAGCCACATAATTTTTTCTCCGTCCCCTGTGACGTCGAGTGTCTCCTCATGTCCATATAGACGTGAGTTATATGCCCCTCACCACATCTGCCTAAAACCTAACCTTCGTTTTTTTATGGCAATTAGCCCTCTATTTTATTTTTTAATGATCATATATGTCTGGTCTCGTCCAGTAGCCGTCTTTAGTGGTCAGCGGTTGGGTGGAGAGTGCACAACCATTTCCGATTCCTTCGGGGATCGGATCTTGGATCGATTTCCCCTAACCAGCCAGGTCCTCCAACTCTGAGCTTCGGATGGTGATGGATGGGGCTTTGTTTATGTATGGTTATTAAATTTTAAAATTAAAAACAAATGTGTTGATAGTGAAAAAACGATTTATGAAGCACCATACAGTGTTGAAAGGTATTTAAAAATAAAGGTATTGATGTTGAAAAAACGATTTATGAAGCACCATACAGTGTTGAAAAGTATTTAGCAGTGGGAGGGGCACCCCGCCCTCTACCATTATGGAGTTGGAGAGGGAACAGAGACAGTTGTCATCCCAATTCGCCTGATGAGAACCTTGGGAAAGTTCGAAACGCGTCGCGAGAGTATGCCTGGATGACACGGGACCGTAAAAATGAGTACAGCTGCCATCATTTGAAAGGTGGGTGATGTAGCAGAGCCTTGGAAAATTTTCTCATGCCCAAATAGGCGTCGAGTTGGTCAACATGGCCACCATCATTGTTGTGAGTGATGTTGAAGAGCCACATAATTTTTTCTCCGTCCCCTGTGACGTCGAGTGTCTCCTCATGTCCATATAGACGTGAGTTATATGCCCCTCACCACATCTGCCTAAAACCTAACCTTCGTTTTTTTTATGGCAATTAGCCCTCTATTTTATTTTTTAATGATCATATATGTCTGGTCTCGTCCAGTAGCCGTCTTTAGTGGTCAGCGGTTGGGTGGAGAGTGCACAACCATTTCCGATTCCTTCGGGGATCGGATCTTGGATCGATTTCCCCTAACCAGCCAGGTCCTCCAACTCTGAGCTTCGGATGGTGATGGATGGGGCTTTGTTTATGTATGGTTATTAAATTTTAAAATTAAAAACAAATGTGTTGATAGTGAAAAACGATTTATGAAGCACCATACAGTGTTGAAAGGTATTTAAAAATAAAGGTATTGATGTTGAAAAAACGATTTATGAAGCACCATACAGTGTTGAAAAGTATTTAGCAGTGGGAGGGGCACCCCGCCCTCTACCATTATGGAGTTGGAGAGGGAACAGAGACAGTTGTCATCCCAATTCGCCTGATGAGAACCTTGGGAAAGTTCGAAACGCGTCGCGAGAGTATGCCTGGATGACACGGGACCGTAAAAATGAGTACAGCTGCCATCATTTGAAAGGTGGGTGATGTAGCAGAGCCTTGGAAAATTTTCTCATGCCAAATAGGCGTCGAGTTGGTCAACATGGCCACCATCATTGTTGTGAGTGATGTTGAAGAGCCACATAATTTTTTCTCCGTCCCCTGTGACGTCGAGTGTCTCCTCATGTCCATATAGACGTGAGTTATATGCCCCTCACCACATCTGCCTAAAACCTAACCTTCGTTTTTTTATGGCAATTAGCCCTCTATTTTATTTTTTAATGATCATATATGTCTGGTCTCGTCCAGTAGCCGTCTTTAGTGGTCAGCGGTTGGGTGGAGAGTGCACAACCATTTCCGATTCCTTCGGGGATCGGATCTTGGATCGATTTCCCCTAACCAGCCAGGTCCTCCAACTCTGAGCTTCGGATGGTGATGGATGGGGCTTTGTTTATGTATGGTTATTAAATTTTAAAATTAAAAACAAATGTGTTGATAGTGAAAAAACGATTTATGAAGCACCATACAGTGTTGAAAGGTATTTAAAAATAAAGGTATTGATGTTGAAAAAACGATTTATGAAGCACCATACAGTGTTGAAAAGTATTTAGCAGTGGGAGGGGCACCCCGCCCTCTACCATTATGGAGTTGGAGAGGGAACAGAGACAGTTGTCATCCAATTCGCCTGATGAGAACCTTGGGAAAGTTCGAAACGCGTCGCGAGAGTATGCCTGGATGACACGGGACCGTAAAAATGAGTACAGCTGCCATCATTTGAAAGGTGGGTGATGTAGCAGAGCCTTGGAAAATTTTCTCATGCCCAAATAGGCGTCGAGTTGGTCAACATGGCCACCATCATTGTTGTGAGTGATGTTGAAGAGCCACATAATTTTTTTCTCCGTCCCCTGTGACGTCGAGTGTCTCCTCATGTCCATATAGACGTGAGTTATATGCCCCTCACCACATCTGCCTAAAACCTAACCTTCGTTTTTTTTATGGCAATTAGCCCTCTATTTTATTTTTTAATGATCATATATGTCTGGTCTCGTCCAGTAGCCGTCTTTAGTGGTCAGCGGTTGGGTGGAGAGTGCACAACCATTTCCGATTCCTTCGGGGATCGGATCTTGGATCGATTTCCCCTAACCAGCCAGGTCCTCCAACTCTGAGCTTCGGATGGTGATGGATGGGGCTTTGTTTATGTATGGTTATTAAATTTTAAAATTAAAAACAAATGTGTTGATAGTGAAAAAACGATTTATGAAGCACCATACAGTGTTGAAAGGTATTTAAAAATAAAGGTATTGATGTTGAAAAAACGATTTATGAAGCACCATACAGTGTTGAAAAGTATTTAGCAGTGGGAGGGGCACCCCGCCCTCTACCATTATGGAGTTGGAGAGGGAACAGAGACAGTTGTCATCCCAATTCGCCTGATGAGAACCTTGGAAAGTTCGAAACGCGTCGCGAGAGTATGCCTGGATGACACGGGACCGTAAAAATGAGTACAGCTGCCATCATTTGAAAGGTGGGTGATGTAGCAGAGCCTTGGAAAATTTTCTCATGCCCAAATAGGCGTCGAGTTGGTCAACATGGCCACCATCATTGTTGTGAGTGATGTTGAAGAGCCACATAATTTTTTCTCCGTCCCCTGTGACGTCGAGTGTCTCCTCATGTCCATATAGACGTGAGTTATATGCCCCTCACCACATCTGCCTAAAACCTAACCTTCGTTTTTTTATGGCAATTAGCCCTCTATTTTATTTTTTAATGATCATATATGTCTGGTCTCGTCCAGTAGCCGTCTTTAGTGGTCAGCGGTTGGGTGGAGAGTGCACAACCATTTCCGATTCCTTCGGGGATCGGATCTTGGATCGATTTCCCCTAACCAGCCAGGTCCTCCAACTCTGAGCTTCGGATGGTGATGGATGGGGCTTTGTTTATGTATGGTTATTAAATTTTAAAATTAAAAACAAATGTGTTGATAGTGAAAAAACGATTTATGAAGCACCATACAGTGTTGAAAGGTATTTAAAAATAAAGGTATTGATGTTGAAAAAACGATTTATGAAGCACCATACAGTGTTGAAAAGTATTTAGCAGTGGGAGGGGCACCCCGCCCTCTACCATTATGGAGTTGGAGAGGGAACAGAGACAGTTGTCATCCCAATTCGCCTGATGAGAACCTTGGGAAAGTTCGAAACGCGTCGCGAGAGTATGCCTGGATGACACGGGACCGTAAAAATGAGTACAGCTGCCATCATTTGAAAGGTGGGTGATGTAGCAGAGCCTTGGAAAATTTTCTCATGCCCAAATAGGCGTCGAGTTGGTCAACATGGCCACCATCATTGTTGTGAGTGATGTTGAAGAGCCACATAATTTTTTCTCCGTCCCCTGTGACGTCGAGTGTCTCCTCATGTCCATATAGACGTGAGTTATATGCCCCTCACCACATCTGCCTAAAACCTAACCTTCGTTTTTTTTATGGCAATTAGCCCTCTATTTTATTTTTTAATGATCATATATGTCTGGTCTCGTCCAGTAGCCGTCTTTAGTGGTCAGCGGTTGGGTGGAGAGTGCACAACCATTTCCGATTCCTTCGGGGATCGGATCTTGGATCGATTTCCCCTAACCAGCCAGGTCCTCCAACTCTGAGCTTCGGATGGTGATGGATGGGGCTTTGTTTATGTATGGTTATTAAATTTTAAAATTAAAAACAAATGTGTTGATAGTGAAAAAACGATTTATGAAGCACCATACAGTGTTGAAAGGTATTTAAAAATAAAGGTATTGATGTTGAAAAAACGATTTATGAAGCACCATACAGTGTTGAAAAGTATTTAGCAGTGGGAGGGGCACCCCGCCCTCTACCATTATGGAGTTGGAGAGGGAACAGAGACAGTTGTCATCCCAATTCGCCTGATGAGAACCTTGGGAAAGTTCGAAACGCGTCGCGAGAGTATGCCTGGATGACACGGGACCGTAAAAATGAGTACAGCTGCCATCATTTGAAAGGTGGGTGATGTAGCAGAGCCTTGGAAAATTTTCTCATGCCCAAATAGGCGTCGAGTTGGTCAACATGGCCACCATCATTGTTGTGAGTGATGTTGAAGAGCCACATAATTTTTTCTCCGTCCCCTGTGACGTCGAGTGTCTCCTCATGTCCATATAGACGTGAGTTATATGCCCCTCACCACATCTGCCTAAAACCTAACCTTCGTTTTTTTATGGCAATTAGCCCTCTATTTTATTTTTTAATGATCATATATGTCTGGTCTCGTCCAGTAGCCGTCTTTAGTGGTCAGCGGTTGGGTGGAGAGTGCACAACCATTTCCGATTCCTTCGGGGATCGGATCTTGGATCGATTTCCCCTAACCAGCCAGGTCCTCCAACTCTGAGCTTCGGATGGTGATGGATGGGGCTTTGTTATGTATGGTTATTAAATTTTAAAATTAAAAACAAATGTGTTGATAGTGAAAAAACGATTTATGAAGCACCATACAGTGTTGAAAGGTATTTAAAAATAAAGGTATTGATGTTGAAAAAACGATTTATGAAGCACCATACAGTGTTGAAAAGTATTTAGCAGTGGGAGGGGCACCCCGCCCTCTACCATTATGGAGTTGGAGAGGGAACAGAGACAGTTGTCATCCCAATTCGCCTGATGAGAACCTTGGGAAAGTTCGAAACGCGTCGCGAGAGTATGCCTGGATGACACGGGACCGTAAAAATGAGTACAGCTGCCATCATTTGAAAGGTGGGTGATGTAGCAGAGCCTTGGAAAATTTTCTCATGCCCAAATAGGCGTCGAGTTGGTCAACATGGCCACCATCATTGTTGTGAGTGATGTTGAAGAGCCACATAATTTTTTCTCCGTCCCCTGTGACGTCGAGTGTCTCCTCATGTCCATATAGACGTGAGTTATATGCCCCTCACCACATCTGCCTAAAACCTAACCTTCGTTTTTTTATGGCAATTAGCCCTCTATTTTATTTTTTAATGATCATATATGTCTGGTCTCGTCCAGTAGCCGTCTTTAGTGGTCAGCGGTTGGGTGGAGAGTGCACAACCATTTCCGATTCCTTCGGGGATCGGATCTTGGATCGATTTCCCCTAACCAGCCAGGTCCTCCAACTCTGAGCTTCGGATGGTGATGGATGGGGCTTTGTTTATGTATGGTTATTAAATTTTAAAATTAAAAACAAATGTGTTGATAGTGAAAAAACGATTTATGAAGCACCATACAGTGTTGAAAGGTATTTAAAAATAAAGGTATTGATGTTGAAAAAACGATTTATGAAGCACCATACAGTGTTGAAAAGTATTTAGCAGTGGGAGGGGCACCCCGCCCTCTACCATTATGGAGTTGGAGAGGGAACAGAGACAGTTGTCATCCCAATTCGCCTGATGAGAACCTTGGGAAAGTTCGAAACGCGTCGCGAGAGTATGCCTGGATGACACGGGACCGTAAAAATGAGTACAGCTGCCATCATTTGAAAGGTGGGTGATGTAGCAGAGCCTTGGAAAATTTTCTCATGCCCAAATAGGCGTCGAGTTGGTCAACATGGCCACCATCATTGTTGTGAGTGATGTTGAAGAGCCACATAATTTTTTCTCCGTCCCCTGTGACGTCGAGTGTCTCCTCATGTCCATATAGACGTGAGTTATATGCCCCTCACCACATCTGCCTAAAACCTAACCTTCGTTTTTTTATGGCAATTAGCCCTCTATTTTATTTTTTAATGATCATATATGTCTGGTCTCGTCCAGTAGCCGTCTTTAGTGGTCAGCGGTTGGGTGGAGAGTGCACAACCATTTCCGATTCCTTCGGGGATCGGATCTTGGATCGATTTCCCCTAACCAGCCAGGTCCTCCAACTCTGAGCTTCGGATGGTGATGGATGGGGCTTTGTTTATGTATGGTTATTAAATTTTAAAATTAAAAACAAATGTGTTGATAGTGAAAAAAACGATTTATGAAGCACCATACAGTGTTGAAAGGTATTTAAAAATAAAGGTATTGATGTTGAAAAAACGATTTATGAAGCACCATACAGTGTTGAAAAGTATTTAGCAGTGGGAGGGGCACCCCGCCCTCTACCATTATGGAGTTGGAGAGGGAACAGAGACAGTTGTCATCCCAATTCGCCTGATGAGAACCTTGGGAAAGTTCGAAACGCGTCGCGAGAGTATGCCTGGATGACACGGGACCGTAAAAATGAGTACAGCTGCCATCATTTGAAAGGTGGGTGATGTAGCAGAGCCTTGGAAAATTTTCTCATGCCCAAATAGGCGTCGAGTTGGTCAACATGGCCACCATCATTGTTGTGAGTGATGTTGAAGAGCCACATAATTTTTTCTCCGTCCCCTGTGACGTCGAGTGTCTCCTCATGTCCATATAGACGTGAGTTATATGCCCCTCACCACATCTGCCTAAAACCTAACCTTCGTTTTTTTATGGCAATTAGCCCTCTATTTTATTTTTTAATGATCATATATGTCTGGTCTCGTCCAGTAGCCGTCTTTAGTGGTCAGCGGTTGGGTGGAGAGTGCACAACCATTTCCGATTCCTTCGGGGATCGGATCTTGGATCGATTTCCCCTAACCAGCCAGGTCCTCCAACTCTGAGCTTCGGATGGTGATGGATGGGGCTTTGTTTATGTATGGTTATTAAATTTTAAAATTAAAAACAAATGTGTTGATAGTGAAAAAACGATTTATGAAGCACCATACAGTGTTGAAAGGTATTTAAAAATAAAGGTATTGATGTTGAAAAAACGATTTATGAAGCACCATACAGTGTTGAAAAGTATTTAGCAGTGGGAGGGGCACCCGCCCTCTACCATT
>JARQWZ010009167.1:0-22310 GCA_033150135.1 Gobio occitaniae
CCTACTTCCAGTCATCATTAAACGAAGTTAACTGGGTATCTGCTTCAGTGTGGTGATTGGCAGAGGAGTTATCTGTCTGTCAACATTTGCAAGGCGCATTGGGGTGGCAGAACAATAGGGCTTTATATGTGGATGTATAGAAGCAATACAGGAGACCTATATGGCCTGTATATGCACATATGCACCTCAATTTTGCCTATATATTATCATATATGTGCATATAAACGCATATGCAGCATATATATTATCATATATGTGCATATATGCAGCATATAAACTGCATATAGGTTTCATATATACACATATATATTATCATATACGCAGCATATATGTTGTTACACCCCGCTCAACATAAAGGGAGATGACACAGCGGAACGTTTCCAAACAAAACATTTATTAAACAAGATAACATAATAAAAAGATAATATCAGTAAGACAATCAGTATGAGGTGCGCATGAATGGATGCTCCAAATAAAGCAATGGCCATGAATGACAACAAAACAAAGGATAAGAGCGCATGGCAAACTGCTCCTGAACGAGTGCTGAGCAGCCACCCAGACAGCCTCTTGCTCCATGCTTAAAACAGATCCTGTGACGAGCAACAGGTGCACTCAATTCCCAATCACCAGACCTGCAACGAAAAGAGAAAACCAAAACACCAACCAACACAACTTAACCCTAACAATGTGCATATAAACTGATAGGTTTCATATATACGCATATATGTGGCATATATACGCATATATGCGGCATATATTCTCTTATATGCAGCATATATATTATCATATATGTGCATATATGCTGTATATATGCAGCATATATGAGCATATAAACTGCATATAGGTTTAATATATGTGCATATATCCTCATATAGGTTCTTTCCATGTGGGCCGCTCTCCCCTATGTGTGGTAACCCTACATACATGTGAAGCTTCGCTGACAGAGAAGGTTATACTAAACATGTGACAGGCAGTGGAAGTGACAATAACAGGAGAAGATGACATGACTCACCGTGTTTGTTGAATTATCCAACTCACCACAATTGTTTGATGGGCTCGTAGAAGACGCGAGCACCCAAGAAAAAAAAAAGTAAGTGTGGATGGAAGGCTGACAGGCTTTTGAAATGCTAGCATGTTGTGATAGCGATTTAGATGAAAGCTAGCGATGTCAGATCAATGTGACAGATAGTATAAGATATCAGATATATTGTGATGATTAAATTATATTAAGCAAAATAAACAGCACGAAAGACAGAAAATGGAGCTATACGCAGAAACAGGAATACAGGAAACAGGAACAACACCTGCGGAACGGAAAGGTCGGGGAAGTGGTAAGTCCATTATTGTAATGCTCTACTCTGTGGTTGCCCTGCTCGCTTAATAAACAAACGGCAGCTGGTCCAAAACGCAGCAGTTAGAGTTCTTACTAGAACCAGGAAGAATTACTATATTAACCTGGTTCTGGCAACACTGCATTGACTCCCTGTTAAACATCGTATACATTTTAAAATCTTGCTTATTCCTTACAAAGCACTAAATGGTTTAGCTCCCCAGTACTTGAGCGAGCTCTTAACACATAATACTCCCTCACGTCTATTGCGGTCTCAAAATTCTGGCCAGTTAATAATACCTAGAATATCAAAATCTACTGCAGGCAGTAGATCCTTTTCCTACTTAGCACCTACTCTTTGGAACAGTCTTCCTATTACTATTACTGTTCAGAAAGCAGACACACTAGATTAAATCTAGACTAAAAACACATCTCTTTACTATGGCATACACATAGAATATCAATTTATATTATTCAAATCAGTTAAATTATTGTTTTAGGCTGAATTAACTAGGTCTGCCGTAACAACTGATGGTTACAACATAAGAAGAATGGCATCTACGCTAATATTAGTCTCTCTGTTTATCCCGAGGTTTACTGTAGTCAGCCGGATCCAGGCCGTATCCAGATCAGATGTTTGACCAGCCCCTAGCCACGACCGACACATCACCGAAATGTCTGCAAAGACTGTGTCAACCAGACTCTCCTTTGTGAAGGCCTCATTGTCACGTCATCCTGTGGAACTGATCCTCAACAAATTATTGAACCAGATGGAACTGGACAACTATTCTGAATATTCCGATCTAATCTGACTTCTGACTTGTAATGTTTGCCTCAATCATAATCATACACTGTTTGTTCGTTGGCCAGAGGAGAACTGGCACGCCAACTGAGCCTGGTTTCTCCCAAGGTTTTTTTCTCCATTATGTCACCTGATGGATTTTTGGTTCCTTGCCACCGTCGTCTCTTTTGCCTTTGGCTTGCTTAATTGGGGACACTAAATATTCCTCTATATTTCTGATCTTCCCGCATTGACACTATAGATAATTTAACTGAGCTGGATGGC
This sequence comes from Gobio occitaniae, assembly GCA_033150135.1. Classification (NCBI taxonomy): domain Eukaryota; kingdom Metazoa; phylum Chordata; class Actinopteri; order Cypriniformes; family Gobionidae; genus Gobio; species Gobio occitaniae. The sequence goes on from JARQWZ010009167.1 coordinate 2,397, forward strand.
ATCACTCTTTTCTCCAGAGCGGCTGTACAGCTGAATCAAATCCTGTTGCATTATTTTCCTGTTAACACTGTGAAGCTGCTTTGAAACAATTTGCATTGTCAAAAGAGCTATATCAATAAAGGTGACGTGACCTACAGTTAAGGTGATATTAAATGACTTAAATTGTGATATAAGATTTTGGATATATTGCCCATCTCTAAGTCATTCCCTGTGTGACTTTTTGCAAAGGCAAGGCAAAGCAAAGGCTTGCATTTCGTTTGGTCAAACACTACAAGGTGTCACTGTGGCCTCAAAGCTTCAGCACTGCCACTCTGAGCTTGATTGCTATGTCTGAGAAAAAAACTAGCCCCCTCATAAGCATTCAGACAAAGAAATGTATAAATAAATAAATGTGAAAATAAATAAATGTATAAATAAATAAATATGGAAATAAATAAATGTAGACATAAATACATTTATACGTATGTTGAAATAAATAAATGAAAAAATAAATGTGGAAAAAAATACAATTATACATAAATAAGGAAATAAAAGTATAAATACTCATTTATTTTTGCTTTTTAACATTTCTTTGTATATTTATTTATTTATAATTATGTCAGCTTTGGAATTCCATATGTATCCAGTTAAAAATATGTCTGTTAAAAATATGTCATCAGGGGTGATGAACTGAGAAATAAACTTTCCCTTGAGCTTTTGATATATAATGGTAATATAAGAATCCTGTAAGTTTCAGAGCTGAAAACTTCCTTGTTAGTCAAAGAAAAGCTTTTATTGACACCAGGCCCAGAAAACGAGAGCTCTCAGAATATGCGGATCTCTTACGTAATGGGAAATAGACGCCGCCACTACAGATAAATATACTTCTGTAGCCCCGCCCACCGACTCGTGAGCTAAGGATCATCCCTGCATAAGCTTCCTTCTGAACACACACTTATGTGAGTAGGCTAAACATGTTCCCTTTCGAGGGAACTCGCACTGCATCGGAACGACGCTTTGGGGATGCTCCCTTAGCATCAGCGAATCTGAAACCAGAATGCCAACTAGGCCAATCCGATTGGCGTGCGTGATGACGTAACCGTGACGGCATACCCGGAAGTATAAAAGGGGAGCTGGAACGTAATGTCGGCAGTTATCGCTCTTCAGCAATAGCGCTCTGTGTCAAAAAACTGTCTGTCTATTTATTGTTGTACGTCAGTAAGAAAGTGTGTGAATGATGGAAGAGAAAATGAGAGAGTTCAAGCAGTGTGTGCATCCTTGCCCTCGTTATATGTCGGGCTCGGATACACACCTGCTGTGTGTGCACTGTCTGGGCTTTCAGCATGCTTGAGCGGCTCTCGAGGGAGCCGCTTGTGAGCATTGCGAAAAGCTGACGCCCAGGGTGCTCCGCTCTCGGCTGGCCGTGCTTGATGAGGCCGGCCAGCCTCGTGAGCTCCGTGGATCGGTCCCGCATCCGCCGAGGCGGTGCGGCGAGGCTGGTCATGGGGCTCACGGATGGACTGTCAGCGGGACTGGGACTGCTGAGGCATCTTCCCAGTCTTTGTCTGACAGTTCAGATGTTCTCCTTCCCCGTGTGGAAGCCCGCGCTGCGGCTTCTTCCCCCGGGGCGGAGGACCCGATGTGTGAGCGGTCGGATTCTGAGGAATTAGACGTGCTCAGCATCGAGGCAGTCAAAGTTATAAGCACTTCTTAAATATGCAAGATTCCATCTCGCGATTGCTGAAAAAAAGGCAGCGCGCAGGTTATGGGTCTGCAATTAAAGTGAACACACGCGATCGATGTGCATGAGATACTGGCCGTATAGTACGATAAATCAGTATTGTCTGATATGGCTGCATTTAAGTCTGAGGATTTAAATGAGATATGATCTGACTCTGAGGAGTTAGATATTCAGCCTGTCATTCAGACCATGTTTCACCGTATTGTGTGACACTGTTTGGCTTTTTTTCTCGAGGGATGAAAGCCAGTTGTATTATGTCGGCTTGAACCATGTTGCTGAGGCAACGCGGGGTCTATGAGTCCGTATAAATACAAATAGAACAGTGTCGTCTGATTAAGTACGGCTACATTTAATTCTAGGGAATTAAATAAATATAATCTGACTTTGAGGAGTTAGATATTCAGCCTATCATTCAGACTATGTTTCACCTTATTGTGGCTGCATTTAATTCTGAGGAATTAAATTAAAATATTATCTGACTTTGAGAAAGAAAAAAAGAGTTAGATATATTTTTTATTCAGCCTGTTATTCAGATCAGGTTGCACGGGTTTGGTGATTATGATGGCATTTAATTCCGAGGAATTGAGTGTCATGTTATCCGACTTTGATAAGTTGGATACTTTAATTCTGTCACCCAAGCGTGTTTAACTTGTGAACTGGATATTCATCTAAGATGGAGCCCTCCTGAAGTTGATGTCGTTCTCGCTGCCTTGTGGCCTGCGGGACACATCAGTTTCAGGCAATTGCTAATCGCAGTGTCCGCTCTAGTGTTGTGGCCCTGTTGAGCTGCTCCCTTAGATGAGGCCCCTGCTGGCCAGCCCCCTCTCTCGGGTAGGAGCGATCGAGGTCGTCTCCCCTGTGGAGTTTTCGGGAATCGATGCTGTGTTCCCGCCGTCTAGTACGCTTCGGGCCACATCGTTTCCCCGTGCACGCGTGCTGCACCAGCCGCCTCTAGCAAGACTTGCGGTGATCCAGCAAACGCGTACGCACACCGAAAATCTTCCTCGATTTCGCCCTGCCGGTTAGCCGCTTCAGGGGGTCGGGGAGGAGGCTCGGTTGACACCCGAGGCCGGCCTCGAGAGGCTGGTTCCCTTAGCAGATTATCTCGGCGCATGGTTATGCCTCCGAATATATCAGCTTGGGGCCTGCGACTGTAGAAAGGGGCATACAGACTGCAGTCCGGTTACCTTCCCCTGAAGTTCAGTGGGGTGGTCTGGACGGCAGTGGTCCCTGGGCAGGTTCGGGTAATGGAACAGGAAGTTCACTCCCTGTTGGTAAGGAGGCCACAGAATGTGCTCCTCCGCCAGACAGGGAGTCCGGGTTCTACAGCCAGTACTTCATAGTTCCTAAGAGGGATGGCGAGTTGCATCCAACTTTAGACCTGAGGTACTTGAATCATTCTCTGAGGAGATTCAGATTCAAGATGCTTAGCAATTCCTCCATTGTGATTCAGATCCAGTCTGAGGACTGGTCTGTCACGATGGGTCTGAAGAGGACGCATAATTCCCTGTATCCATCCTTCTGTGTCACAGGAAGTTCCTGAGGTTCGCTTTTTGGGGCAAAGCGTACCAATATCGGGTTATTCCAGGCGGCCTAGCCCTTTGAGACTCTACACGCAGTAGCGTGTTGACGCCTTCTCAGAGAACTGTGTTCCTGGGAGTCGTATGGGATTCTCTACGTTGTGGGCACAATTGTCTCCCGAACGTATCGAGTCCATACGGGTGGTGGTCTCTAAAATGAAGCTAGGCCACAGCATCACTGTGAAGCAGTTTAAGGTCTGCTGGGGCTCATTGCGGCTGCGTCCAACAGAATATCTCTTGGCCTGCTGCATGAGACCCTTACAGTGGTAGCTGGGAATCAAGGGGTTTTCCTCGGGGGGAAAACCATTCTGTATGATCAGGGTAACGCGCAGATGCCTTCGTTCCCTAGTCATATGGAAGAAACCTTGGTTTCTGTCCCAGGGGCCAGTGTTGGGAGCGTTCTGTTGCCGGTAATCCGTTTCAACAGGCGCCTCCCTCACTGGCTGGGACGTGGTTATGGGAAGTAAACCAGGTGGTTTTCCTTGAGGGGAAATCCATTCTGTATGATCAGGGTAACGCGCAGTGGCCTTCGTTCCCTAGTCATATGGAAGAAACCTTGGTTTCTGTCCCAAGGGCCAGTGTTGGGAGCGTTCTGTTGCCGGGAATCCGTTTCAACAGACGCCTCCCTCACTGGCTGGGACGTGGTCATGGCGGCCGCTTTGCGAGAGGTCTGTGGGAGACCAGGCATTTCTCCTGACACATCTACTGCCTGGAAATGCTGGCGGTCTACAAAGCTCTGAGGAGCTTTTTCCCGAACCTCCGCGGCCACCATGTCCTGATACGGAAGTAAACCAGGTGGCTTTCCTTGAGGGGAAATCCATTCTGTATGATCAGGGTAACGTGCAGTGGCCTTCGTTCCCTAGTCATATGGAAGAAACCTTGGTTTTCCAAGGGCCAGTGTTGGGAGCGTCCTGTTGCCGGGAATCCGTTTCAACAGACGCCTCCCTCCCTGGTTGGGGCACGGCAGGGGGGTTTGAGGTTGCGCCCTCTTTGCAGACTGGCGCATCACATCCTCCTGTGGTCCCAAGGGAAACTGTTGTCCATCAGGGCAATGTATGTCCTGGGGGTCCAAAATCAGGGAGCAGACATCCTGCCGAGGCAGGGGCTGAGGCCCGGGGAGTGGCGACTCCACCCAGAGGTGGTGGAGGCCATATGCAAGAGGTTCGGCCCAGTGGAAGTGGATTATTTGCGTCTCGAGAGACGTCCCACTGCCCACTGTGGTTTTCCCTCACGCATCCAGCCCCGCTGCGGTTGGATGCCATGGTTCAGACGTGGCCGAGGCTGTGTCTGTGCGCATTTCCCCCGATTGCTCTGCTCCCGGGAGTCCTGGAGAGGGTCAGGCGACAGGGGGTCAGTCTACTTCTGGTAGCACCCCGTTGGCCGACTCGAGTCTGGTTCTCGGATATCATAGCTCTGCTAGCAGGTCAGCCGTGGGAGATTCCTCTGAGGAGGGATCTCCTATCTCAGGCGGCGGGTACGATATTTTACCCCCGCCCGGAGATTTGGAACCTATGGGTCTGGCCCCTGAGGGGACCAGGTACATAGAGGCTGGCCTATCGGTAGAGGTGATAGAGACCTTGCTCAGTTCTAGGGCTCCGTCTACGAGGAGACTGTACAGCCTCAAGTGGAATGTATTTTCCACTTGGTGCAGGGAGCGTGAGGTGAACCCAGTTAACTGCCCAGTGGCTTCAGTGCTGGAGTTCCTCCAAGATCGCTTCTCTGCAGGGCTTACCCCGTCCACACTCAAGGTGTACGTGGCTGCCATTGCGGCTTTCCACACTCCTATGGGTGATGGGCCTCTGGGTAGGCACCAACTGGTTGTACAATTCCTCCGTGGGGCTCGGAGGATGAGGCCTGCGGCTCGGTCCAAAGTTCCAACCTGGGACCTGGCAGTGGTTCTCGAAGGATTGGCTGAGGCCCCCTTCGAACCATTGGAGTCGGCTGGACCAAAGGACCTGACCCTTAAGGTGGCTTTTCTCCTTGCCATTACCTCTCTCAGGAGAGTGGGAGATCTCCAGGCCTTGGCGGTAACGCCAACCTGCCTGGAGTTTGCCCCGGGAGGAGTAAAAGCCATCTTACACCCTAGGCCGGACTACGTGCCTAAGGTGCCTTCAAGGGTGGTCAGGTCATTGGTCCTGCAGGCATTCCATCCTCCGCCTCACGTGACGGCGGAAGAGGGGAGGCTTCACCTACTCTGCACGGTTAGGGCTCTGAGAGTTTATCTGGCGAAGTCTGCACAGTGGAGGAGATCACAACAACTGTTGGTGTGTTTTGGCTCACCTAAGAAGGGATTGCCTGCGTCTACTAAGACAATCAGTAATTGGATTGTCCAGGCGATTACCATGGCCTACCAGGTGCGCAGTTTGCCTTCACCTGTGGCCGTGAGGGCTCATTCCACCAGAGGCATGGCCTCTTCGGTGGCCCTTCTTTCTGGGGTCCCCTTGCAGGATATCTGCGAGGCGGCCGGGTGGGCTACCCCACACACATTTATCAGGTTTTATAGCCTGGATCTCCCTACGACGTCTGGTGCTAGGGTGCTCCAGTCCTAGATGTGCCCGGTCTCCGGCTTCACACTAGGGCTGGCGCTACCCTTTGGTGTGGCCTAGTTGGGATTCGTTCCCCAAAGCGTCGTTCCGATGCAGTGCGAGTTCCCTCGAAAGGGAACTGCTCGGGTTATGTATATAACCCTTGTTCCCTGAGAAGGGGAACGAGCACTGCATCCCGACGCCACACCTCGGCGCGCCTGGAGCGCATGCTTCAGAGCGATTACTGCCGACATTACGTTCCAGCTCCCCTTTTATACTTCCGGGTATGCCGTCACGGTTACGTCATCACGCACGCCAATCGGATTGGCCTAGTTGCATTCTGGTTTCAGATTCGCTGATGCTAAGGGAGCATCCCCAAAGCGTCGTTCCGATGCAGTGCTCGTTCCCCTTCTCAGGGAACAAGGGTTATATACATAACCCGAGCAGTTTTTTTATATGTGTTAGTTTTGTATAACATTACAGATCGTTTGAAATCTATTGATTACATACCTTAGCACGCTGTCACAGGGTGGAGAAGGTGTTATTGAATTGGTTCACTCTTGATCGGACTTGTAACGTTATGTTAGCTATTTTATAATAACGAGCCAGGAACACGAGACACATTCAGCATCTCTCTTTACTCAGGAACTGACATCATAACCTGTGTCACAACACATATCTCCGTACTACAACAGTAGCATCACACTACAAGTTCCCATTACAGAACACCTTCCCCTTTTAAGTAAGGACTCTTTTTATAGTAACTTGTTGAAAACATCTTTGCTGAACCTTCAAACTTGAATTTAGTTACAGGTCACCTAACTTGCATTACTTTCACATAAACGAACAGTGAACTTTTTACCTTTTCTTTTTTTTTTCTCTCTCTCTCACAAATTCAACCTTTCAGGAGGCCGTGACACTCGACCAGAACTGGTCACGTAAGGTGCTCTACTCAAGTCAGTGTCTCTTGACCTGTCTACATCCTTAGTAGCATGCACATGAGTCTCAGCATCACACTGTCTAAGGGATGTGACAGTGGTTTCCATGGAATACCAAGGTAACGCCCATGAACTGCCCGCATGTGAAAGCGGTTTCTCCTGATCAAACCTCCATCAGTCTGTATGAAGTAAGACCTTGGTGTTTCTGCTTGACGAATGACAGTCCCTTGTGATTTTTCTCTCTGCAGCCACACTCTTTGTCCAGTTTGCAATATTGGTAAGGGACGTGCCTTGTGACGGACGTTGTACCTGCGTTGCTGTCTCTCTTTTGCCCAGTTGTCCAATTCCCTGACTCTTAATGTTTGGCCAACGAGGGGTTAGAAAAGTTGGGAGCTGATGAATGGTAGAACGCAGTTGTCTCCCCATTAAGAGCTGTGCTGGAGAATACCCATTCTCCAGAGGAGTTGACCGGTAGGTCATCAAAGCTTTTGATCCCCCCCCCCCTTTCCAGAGTCCTTTCACAGTAGCCACTGCACGCTCTGCTTCCCCATTTGCTTGAGGGTATCCTGGGCTGCTAGTGATGTGCGTAAACCCATATTCCCTGGCAAAGTTCTTAAAGAGTGCACAGCTATACTGTGGCCCATTGTCGGACATAATAGTCTCTGGGATTCATGGCGGCTAAACACCTCTTTTAAAGCCGCGATGACAGTATTGGCTGTGGCTACATTTAGGCAAGCTACTTCGATGTAACCAGCTGATTGATATGCACCGACAGTCCTGGCCACCAGACGGCCTGACGAGCCCTTGCTCGACACTTTACTATAACCTGGTTACCTTCATGTATACAGTGTTCCAGATGTGGGAGCATTGACAGAGAAAGCCCTGTCACCAAAAGTTCGCAACCTGGTGCGGGGGGTGGCCAGCAGGTCCTTGTCAGAGGACCGCAGGGAACGCGACTGAGTGTAGGGGTGGAGGAGATCTGTAATGTATTGTGGTGAGAGTCCATGGAGAGATTTGTAGGTGAGCAGGAGGATCTTGTAGGCAATGCGTGACTTGACTGGCAACCAGTGGAGCTGTTTGAGGATGGGAGTGATATGCTGCCAGGGCTTTGTGTGGGTTAAAACCCTGGCAGCTGAGTTCTGGACATACTGGAGTCTGCTAAGGGCCTTGGTGGGCAGTCCAGACAGGACACCATTGCAGTAGTCCAGACGGGAGGTGATGAAGGCATGGATGAGTGTCTCAGTTACTGAAAGAGTAAGTGAAGGCCGAAGTCGTGAGATGTTTCTGAGATGGTAGAAGGCAGACTTAGTAACGTTTTTGATATGGGACCGGAAGGAGAGAGTGGAGTCCAGGATAACACCCAGATTGCGCACCTCAGGAGTTGGGGAAATGGAACCTGGTGCGGGTTGCTGCATATTCTCGCCATAGACTAATATGTCATCTGCATGACACACAATCAACCTTCACAATCTTCACAAATTGACGCTGAAAATGCTCTGGGGCTGACGAGATCCCGAATGGTAGACGGTTAAAGGCATATCTCCCGAATGGGGTGATAAATGTTGTCAAAAGTGAGCTTTCCTTGGACAATGGAATTTGCCAGAAGCCGGAGGTAGCGTCCAGCTTTGTGAAAACTTTGGCACCAGCAAGCATCGCGAGTGTCTGCTCTACAGCAGGGAGGATGTGACGTTCTCTCCGAACCCACTTATTTAGGTGCGTCAAATCCACACACAGCCGTGAGTTTCTTGGGCCTTGGGCACTAGCACCATACCCGCACACCATGGAGTGGGTTGAGTCACTTTAGAAATCACTCCCATATCCTCCATGTGTTTTAACTCTGCTTGCACCTTATCTCTCATTGGCAGGGCCACATGGCGTGGAGAAGATAGAGCAAATGGGACAGCAGCTGGCTCCAACTCAATTTTGTATGGCTCCTTTAATTTGCCTAAGCCAGAGAACACTGAGGGGTATTCAGCTATAATGTCCTTCTGTCGATCTTGTACCGTGTGGAGGCGCTGAATTAGTGTGAGGGCTTCAATAGCAGGGAGCCCTAATAAGGGCTTTGATAGACCCGCTACTACATAAATGTCCTGTTCTGTAGCTTTATTTTTGATGCTAAGTCGCCCTTTAAATCGTCCATTTAAAATCCAGCCTTTGATTTCCTGGTCCGAACAGCACTTTCCCAGGCGGCTGCAACACCCCATATTTCTTAATGGAGAAACTGCTGCTTGGAATTGCTGTAACTGCAACTGCATCCCGCGTCCAATTTGAAAACTATGTTTTCCCCATTCAGCACTATCAGTTCATTCCACCCATCAGTTCCTTGATTATACACCTCTCCAAGAAAAGATAAATCCCCCTCATCATAAATCTCTGAATGCCCCTCTGTTATGTTATGGACCCCTCTAGCTGACTTGCTGCCCCTTGTGATGACATCTCCTGCAGTCAGCATCTCTAGCTGGGCAGTCTTTCCAGGGGTGATTTTTAATGTTTCCACATCTGCCTCATCCAAGTGACTGGTTCTCTGTTTTAATCTTAAATGGCTTGTGTGCTTTCCTTTCCTTTTTGTGTATAGCCTCAACGTGTCCTGTCGGCTGCTCTGCTCCGCGTAGTATTGGCTGTTGTTTTTTCACTGCTCCACTTTGCCTCACTCTCGTTATCGCTTTCTCCAGCATCAGATCTGCATCCACCTGCAAGCTTTCTGACAACTTGCCATCACGAATGCCAACCAATCCGGTCCCTTATCAAATCTTCCTTTAGAGCTCCGAAATCACATTGCTCGGCGAGTGAATGAACAGCTGTAATAAATGACTCAACGCTCTCTCCCGGCTCTTGATTCCGCTTGTTGAATCGCGCTCGTTCAAAGATAATATTCCTCTTGCTAACACAGTGCTTGTTAAAAGCCAGGAAAAAACATCAGGAAAAATAAAAGACAAATTTTTACATATGTAACTGAAAGACAAATGTATAAACAAACACCAAGTCTAACACTTATAACACATCCAACTAACTTCTATGAATAAATAACCTCCTATAAGTATGATAATCCTAGGTGTACTTTTACCTGCCTTTTAAAATTCAATTTCTGTGTTATTTTAATTAATGACAACGGTAGAGAATTCCATGTTTTCATTGTCCTATATACTACTGTACGTTTGAGGAAATTAGTTTTTGCTTTAGGGAGTGAAAATCTGCCTTATGTTGCCGGTCTAGTGGCATATATGTATGACTCTAAATTGCATTTCAATTGATCGTATCGATCCACTGGAATTTGAAACCGTAAAACCTTCCAAGTTGCTAATAAGATTGCTTCAATCATCCGGTCTTCCACCCTTAACCAATTAAGATGAAGATGCATGCTATTAATATTTGTGCCATATGGACATTGTAGGGCAAGTCGTGCCGCCTTGTTCTGTACTAGCTGGAGTTTGCTTAAATCTTTTTTGGTGGCATTAGCCCAAATTATGTTACAATAGTCTAGCTGTGAAAAGAAAAGAGTACGTAATACCATTTTCGTTATTTCCGATGTAAAATATTTCCTGCATCGCCTTACTACAGCTGACACCATAACTATTTTCTTCACCGTGTTGTCAATGTGCTTTGACCGAGACAGTTTATTATCAAGGGTAATACCTAATAGCTTAGTTTCCTTCACTTGCTGAATAAGTGTTTTATTTATGTACAGTCTAAGCCCTGGTTCCGACCTTAAAGAATGATTTGAACCAAATACTATACTTTATTTTAGTTTGTTTTCTAAAATCCACTTTACTATAGTATCAAACTGCTCTTTCAGGATGGCAGTCAATTAAGCAGATGTTGGTGCAGATGCATATACTGTAATATCATCTGCATACATTGTTAATTTAGCGTTTTTTAAAACGAGTGGTAAATCATTAGTAAAAATTGAATAAATGAGTAGTCCTATACAGCTCCCTAGAGGAACTCCACATTCCACTGATATTCTCTCTGAATAGCTTCCATTGAAAAATACTCTTTGCGATCTGTTTACTAAATAACTTTCTATCCAAGCAACTGCTGAAGGTCTGAATCCATAACACTCCAACTTTTCCAGAAGAAGCTTGTGATCAATAAGATCAAATGCTGCTGTAAAATCTAATAAAACCGCTCCACATAACATTTTAATATCCAAATCCCTATACCAGTCATCTGTCATTTGTACTAAAGCTGTGCATGTAGAGTGTCCCTTTCTGTAAGCATGCTGAACATTTATCAGATTATTGTCTGAAAAGTATCTTTGTATTTGATCAAATACTGCCTTCTCTGGGATCTTGCTGAGCGCTGGAAACAAACTTACTGGACGACTATTAGGGCCACTAAATGGTATTTTTCCATCTTTCGGCAATGGAATAATTTTTGCCTCTTTCCAAGCCTGTGGAAATGTTAGTTGTCTAAGGCTTGTATTTAATATATGACAGATTGGAGCCGCAACATAATCTATGGCAATTCGAATCAATTTATCATCTATATTATCAATGCCTGATTGTTTATCCTTACATGTAGACTTTATTAACTTATAAACAGTTTCTTCTTCCAATTCAACTCAAAATGACAATATTTACCCCTCATATGATTTTTTATGTTAAAAATTGTAAAGTTATTGTTTATTCCATATGATAATTCTTTCCTGAGTTTGCATACTTTGCCGCCAAAATAATTATTAAAATAATTTGCAATATCTTTAGGATTTGTACTAAAAATACCATCACAGTCCATCGAAGAATGTATGTCTACCCATTATACTATTTAATGTTCGCCAAAGATTTTTCCCATCGTTCATTCTTCTCTTTAACTGTGCTACATAATATTGTTTCTTTTTCTTTTGATTATGTTTTGTGACATAATTCCTCAGTTTACAATACTTCTGTCTATCAATTATCGTTCCAGTTTTTTGTGCTATTCTCTTAGCCTCATCTCTCATATAATCTTTTAATTCATTATCAACCCAGGATGCTCTACAATTCCTAACCATCAATTTTTTTATAGGGGCATGATTATCAATAACCGGTTGAAATTTTTTAAGAAATAATTCAAGTACTTGATCTGGTTCTTCTTCATCATAAATATCTGACCACCCTATCTTACCCACATCACTCAAAAAAGCATCCTGAGAAAACCTCCTATATGACCTTTTATACACAATTCTTTGCTTGGCTTTGGGTATTTTATTTTTCCTTGCAATCACAACAATATTATGATCACTACAACCTATTTGGACTGATACCACTTTCGTATAAAAATCAACATCACTCACATAAATATGATCAATACAAGATGATGTGATCTTACCATTATTATTAGTACTTATTCTTGTTGGTTGTCTTACCATTTGTTTTAAACCACGTCTTTGTTATAGTGACCAATTGTTTTTTTCAAAGAACAATTATTTAAAGACCAGTCAATATTGAAATCTCCTGTAAAAATTACTTCTGTGTTCCGTTCACATACCTTATTCAGCATTTCTCCCATAGCTACTAAGTATTTGTGATTTGAACTTGGTGGTGTTGATCTGAAAATTCAGCTTTTGTTTGTTATGATTGAATCACAGGACCGGATACCAGTAATTTGCCAAGAGATCTCTTTTTATTATTTTTATATATCAGACATAGTAGAGACATTGAAAAGTTATTGTCTCATGCCAGCTGTATGTTTCTCCATTCCTCCATTTCTCTTCCCTCTCCCTTCTTCATCCTCCCCCGTCCCTCTTCCGTCTCTCTCTCCCATCTATCATCGTCTCCAGTCCCATCGTCCCTCTCATCTGAGGCCGGACACTCAATTTGGATGTTATATACTACTTAACAGAGGATCTCACTAGGAAGAGACTTCCTTAGAAGGAAGAGAAACATGCATCATGTACATATACATCATGCTTACATCAGTTGCACAATCCATTTTCCTTATAAAGAATCAGTTGACAATACATCATGAACAGATGCATGCTACTGTGTGCATCAGTGGAAACATGTTCTATAAGTATGCACATTCCTGTAAATATACTATATAAACTAAAAGCTATAATGCAGCCGTGGCCAAACTTTGAGAAAAGAAAAGATTTGCTTAACCCTTTACCTGTCACCCCCCTTTTTGAGAATTTCGTGAAAATGCACTACCCAAACTTAAATGGTTGTAATTCATGAACCCTTTGGACTAAAGACTTATGGTTGGTCTCTTTTAAAAGAAGACACTTGGCAGATTATTGCTGAAGTGGAAAAAAATTATAGAATTAAATTATATAAAAGTTATTGAAATTTAAGTTTATTGTTATAAAAATATAATAATATAAATATTATTTATTTTATTAAAAAATATATAAATTAATATAGGTTTCAGCCTAAAAAAGACAGAAAGTCAAAGCCAAAATTCTAACCAAGTTGTGTTCAAAATTTTAGCTCAAAAACTCAAAAAATGAGTTTTCTGTAAGACTTTTAGCTGCATGACCTCCAAAAATCCACTAGGGGTTAGACACACCATATTGGTGATTCCTAAAGATTGATCTGGCAGATATTCTCTATATATAATATTATTTTCTGAATATTTTTGGCTAAATACTAGAATCAATGTTTATGTTATGAACTTTTAGCATGAAAATCAAAGTTTGAATGATTAAAAGTGTGGTTGTTGACTTTTTGTTACAAAGCTGAAAACTCCTGTAATGATACAGATTTTTTGATGCAAACTCTTGTCACTCTTGTCATATATTAATCAATTACTCTTCCAAAATATATATTTTCTGCAAAATCATCAACAAATATGTATTCTTGAGCCTTAGACCTTTCCAATGATATATAGTTTGTCATGACTAGATTAGGATTTAATAGTAATATAGTGAAGTAAATGTAGAATGCCCGTATACGGGCAAGTGACAGTTAAGGGGTTAAAGCTACACTGTGTAACTTTTTTAGTTTATTCTTAGCTAAAAACACTTAGTTATTTCAAAAATATATGTGCTCATTGATGTATATTTACTTCTTTCAAGTAATAAAGTATTCTCGTAAGTTTATAATATGCCATTGAAAATACATACGGGTGAGGGGTTCGAATGCAGGTTGCCATGTTGCCCCTCCATCTTGAAAGCAGGGCTTAAAAACAGAAAAAAATATCAATCGGTTCACTCCGAGCAGAATCGATATTATAGCGTTTGCGTTTTTGCGTTCCTCAATAAACATTACTGTTCCGAAAACGGTTTGATTTGAAAAAATACCGGTTAATAACGTTATTTTAATTTAGCCTATACTTTAAACAAATATGTATAAATAGACTTATTTTTCACTCAATAATAATAATATGCATGGTAATTAAACTTGAATATTTATTTCATAACATTTTTAAAACCACAACAGAAATACATGCATTAATTACAAAGCATAAACAGCGGACCTGTTTTAATGGAGCGTTAGACAATCGAAAGTGGCCCTCTTATGCCTAATTGTTTTCAGAAGAGTGATAACATTCTTTGTATATAACTTTTTTTTCAACACGATTTGTTTTTTTGTTTAAAAATTGCATGAATAAAGAATAAATAAACTGGATAACCATTGCTCTTTTAATGCACCGCCAACTGCTAATTTCAAAGCAAACACTGCGCAACACGTCCTTGCATCACATAATCAAATTCAGTCAGCTAATAAAGCTTGATCATTTAATGCAATATAACATACCATTTAATACGAAGCATCAACCGTCTATATAGAAAACATTGACCTGTCCTGTATTGGCAATCTGAAAGACTATAGGAAAAATGTTTGATAGATGCTAGTAGCCTACTTGGATAGGCTTAAACGGAATCCATAAACTAGCCTAAATCAGTCTATTTGAGCTTAAAGTCCGTACTACTTATTTAAACGTTCGAAAGAATGTCTCCAATACCTGCACATTCATTGTAGACCTCAGCGGGGAAAGAAATGTACTTGAGGCATGAAAATGCGTGCTCTACACTGACTTGCGGTATTCATAGATGACTGGTGCACGGGCATTTCACTCACACTCACGCTTGATCCGTCAACGTCACACGCTGTACTACTCAATTCATGATTGGTCACTGCCAAATTAAAATATTAAAAGAACGATAAAATAACGTTATTAACCGGTTAATGGTTATTTCAAATTAACTTTTCTGTTCAGAATGATTCAAATTGATTTTGATTTCGTTTTCGTTTTTGTTCCTCTTAAAATTTCGTTCGTTTCCGGTTTTCGTTTTCGTTCCTTGAACCGGTTTAGAGCCCTGCTTGAAAGTACATTAGCCAAAGAGGGACATACCCGTAAATTCAAGCTTCGCCTTTCGCATTTTAACACTCGATGGCACCGTGTCGAATGTGGACGAGGTCGAACTGGAAGCCATGTTAATCTTGGACTAAATCGGCCACCGTAGGAGTTAAAACGAAATCGAAATTGAGAGGAACAGAAACTAATATTCACTGGTTGCTCATATACCTTTTCACCGCTAGATGGGGGAAAATATCACACAGTGTAGCTTTAAGCTGGGCCTTCAGACTATGTATGCAGTCTGTTAGTTCACCTCACCTCCCAATCCAAATCGTTCTTTCCTTTGTCACTTCCTTTAATCACGTCTGTTCCATGGAAAGTTTACTTCACCTCTCGTGTCTTCGGGTATGAGCCGTTAGTTCATGTCTGATCTGGGCCGTGACAGCCTCATTATGCAATACATGCGTCCGGAAACAGAATTGATTAGTTCGTCTCTCGAGTCTTCGGGTTTGAGTCATTCATTCATTAAGTCCCAGCCCCATAGGCAAGGCTATGCAGTCACCGGAAACAGAAAAGATTAGTTAATCTCTCAAGTCTTCTCGTTCGAGTCTTTCGTTCTTTTTTTCACGTGACCGCTTCCCTGTTCAGTGTCTCGCAACATATGCAACATTACAGTCGTATTATTGACTGCATGTTGTAATATATTTATTATCATAAAATCATCAGATGTGCAATAAACATTTGTTATGCCTATCCATTCTGAACAACCCAATGTGTCCAGGCTTCATATGAAAATCAATTATACTAGCTAAAAAACTGAACTAAACAAACATAAAAAAAACTACTCACTTGTTTGTAATTAAGGTAGGTTGTGAATTAACCATAGACTGTAAAGGAATTAACTAATTTCTGTATCCAACATGGCTATCACGTCACGTGACAAAAGAACGAGACTCGAGAGATGAACTGTTTTTGCATTCAGCCTATGGGGACTTGAACAAACGACTCGAACGAGAAGACTCGAGAGATGAACTAATCAATTCTGTTTCCTGTACAGAACATATGGGATGTTGCGCATGCACAGTCAACACAAAATGAACGAATCGCTCTCTGAGACAACCCGTTGTTCTCGAGTCATATTAAAGATTATTTCAAAATGATCGAATCATTCATGAACGACACACCACTACCAGAAACTCCATGACATAAACAAAGGCCGTTTCTCAATACCAAGTACGCAACTTCTGACTTGCGTACTTGGTAGTTCAGACTTGCCAAGTTCGACTCGGGAGAACGAACTCCAGTGGACGGGAGGAATCGCCATCAACCGTCAATTGTGAAACGTCATCAGTCGATGCCCAAGTTCAAAGTTCACATCTAGCCAAGTACGCTTCAAATCCCAGTTCAAATCCGGGTGGATCAAGGATGTGTGTTACATGTATGCCCTGTCTTGTGTTTTGATTAAGATTCTGTTTCTCCCCAGTTTGGTTAATTAGTCATGTCTGTCACCTGTGTCTCGTCCATCACCTGCACCTCGTTATCCTCATTTGCTCTGTCTATGTAAACCCTCAGTTTGCCCTCAGTGTTTGTCGGTTCTCGTTCATGTTTGACGTGTCTAAGTGTGTTCCTGAGTTTTATTATTAAAAGTTCCTGTTTCCTGTTCTCCTCGTCTCCGTGAGCTCATTGCCAGCACGTAACCGTAACAATGTGTCCATGATCCGCCCCTTTTATCGAGGATGCATCGAGAGGAGACTTGTGCGGACTTCAGACAGACAGGTATCCCAGAATGCATCTCGCACCAACCAGCAAGCGTCAATAGCGGATTAGAAAACCTGCGTAATTTAAAAATACTACTGTTAATGTTTCACAAAATATAGTTTTAAGTCCTTTTCAGGAGAGAATGTAGTTGTTTAAAGCTCAAATCTGTGGTTTATTTATAAAGAGAGCGCCTTTTTGAAATTTGATCTGCCGTTTTGGGAGTTGTGAGATCCAATCGCTCAGGCATCGCTCAGCGCTCGTTAACCCCACCGAGAGCAGCCTTAACTTGGCTAGTCCTTCTGGCGTCTGCCACTGGCTCTGATGTTTCTGTAGTGGTTAAACATAAGATATGATTCGTCTTGTGTAGATCTAATGGGTGATCTTTGATCTCATTAATCTATAATTTGTTCCCTGCCAGATCGTTTTGTCTGAGGGCAAAGTGAAGTTTCATAACTTTATATTTTTAGGCTATTAAACTTCACCGTTGTAGCCTCCTAGCGCTGCCTTTGTTTGACTGAATTGCTTTATTTATTGTATAGCTTCTAATACCTTTTACTTATACTTTTATAATGGCTATTGATCACACATAAACTGACATTTAACAAAAAGAGACTGGGTTGTGTTTTATGCCATATTTCATTTTATTACAGTGATAATCATATATTTGCACACATATTTATCTTTTTTTTTTATGTAAACGAAAAGGGGCAGGGTTTTCATATTTCGTTTTGTTATATACAGGCATTGAGGATAATATGCATTGCCTGCACTATATTTGTTTGGCTATACCCAGATTAGATTAGATTAGATTCAACTTTATTGTCATTACACAAGTACAGGTACAAGGCAACGAAATGCAGTTTAGGTCTAACCAGAAGTGCAATAGCAGCAAGTGCGGGATATACAATGGTTGCATAAGTGCAACATATATATATATATATATATATATATATATATATATATATATATATATATATATATATATATATATATATATATATATATATATATGTAGAGAGAGAGAGAGAGAGAGAGAGATGGTTATTATACAGAATTTACAGGTGAATATGTACAGTGAATAAATATACAGATGGCTATTACTGTAAACAGAATTTACAGGTGAATATGTACTATGAATATAATATACAGATGGCTATTACTATAAACAGAATTTTACAGATAGAGGTATATAATATAATAGGCTAAGATGAGGAATATAGCAGAGGATAAAGGTAGTGCAATAAAGTATGGACAGAAGCTATCTGAAAACAGTGTAAAAGTGCAGTGGAAAGTGATTGCATATTACAGTTAGAGGTACGGTGCAAAATGCAAATGTAAACAGTTGGTACTGTAAATAACAGTCGGCAGTGCAAATGAGCATAATCCAGTTAAGGTATGGTAGTGCAAGATGCATAAGTAAATAGTTGTTACTGTAATAAACAGTCGGTAGTGCAATTGACATTTCAGTAGTGCAAATAAAAAGTGAAGGCAGATGTGAGGGGGGGAGAGGAGAGTTAGCGTATATGAGGGAAGGGGATCAACGGGGGTTTGAGTTCAGTAAAGAGACAGCTCTGGGGAAAAAACTGTTTTTAGTCTGCTGGTCCTGGTCCGGAGGCACCTGAAACGCCAGCCGGAGGGCAGGAGAGTAAACAGTCTGTGGGCTGGGTGTCTGTGGGCTGGGTGAGAGGAGTCCTTAACCCTCTACTGCATAGCGTTGCTCTCAGGCAACGGAAAGTGTTTTTAAGTTTAATTTCCAGTACATGTTTCTTTAAATAATTGCAACCAATCAAAATGGTCAAATGATTGCTATAGAATGGTCCAATAAGGTGTGGGAGACACTATCAAGCATCATTTGAAGGCGGGGCTTCCTTTTCTGACATGTGGTCACATGAGCACATGGTGTGAGAAGAAGGTAAGATTATTTGCTTCAGTAATCTTATTTACAATGACATGAACTGTAAATAAAAAATATATGTATGTGCATGAAGGTGTAGAGAAGTTGTTTGTCAAGTTTTATTCACTTTTTTTTAATTTAGCATGTTTAGAAATTCAGTTTTTCTTCTTGTTGCCTCAGGGCAACGTTATGCGATAAGGGGTACTTTTTATGGAGGTCTTTGCTGACAATGTGTTTGGATGTTATCACACATCATTACATGTTATTTGTGCACAATATGGTAAAATAATAATAATAACTTCATAGCCACGCCCTAGCAACCAGTTACAGCACCCTAGCAACCATATATCAACATTAACGAGCCATATCTCAGTACCAGAGCATTGTAGAAATACAGAGTTGGGCTCTTTTGACTCAGACTGGCCAATAGTCTTTCAATATCACCCCATTAACTGTATAGCCACACCCTAGCAACCATTTAGAGCACCCTAGCAACCGTATTGCAACATAAAGAAGCCATATCTCAGCCCCAGAACATCATACAGTCATGAGGGTGGGCTCTTTTGACTCAGACTGGTCAATAGTCTTTAAATATCACCCCAAGAACTGTATAGACACATCGTAGCAACCATGTACAGTACCCTAGCAACAGTACAAACACATTAATAAGCCATATCTCAGCCCAGAACATCCTACAGACATGTTGCTTGGCTTTTTTGCATCCCAGTAGCATCCGAGAGGATTTTTTTTGCCACGGCAAGCACCACTCACATTTTCTTCAGGAAATGTACATTCTAGAGTGAGAAAGTGAACTGTTCAAACAGGTTCTACAGTGTTTGAAAAAAGAAAACTACCTCTGTTGATGGATTGACAAATAAGTTTTAGTCAGATTAAATACTTTTTACTTGCTAAGACATATTTGAAGTGTTTTTAAAAGGAAAATTACCACTGTTTGATGTGTGTAAATGGACCAAATGCTAAAATTAAATATTTGAAACCCATTATTAATTGAAAAGAGTGCCAGTTCCCTCTTGATTTTCCTAATAAACATTGAGACAATATTACATTTTTCTCTGTGATTTACTACCTATACTGCATAGCGTTGCCCTGAGGCAACAAAATAAAATCTGCTAAGGGGGTGGGTTTTTAAAAAAAAAATTTTTGTTTGTTAATCTGTTATCTTAAATCTTCAAGAAAATAAGATTACATTTTTTTTTTTTATGCAAAAACATAATTCATGCATTAGAGGGTTAAGGATGCTGCGAGCTCGATGCAGACA
>JARQWZ010009168.1:0-7500 GCA_033150135.1 Gobio occitaniae
CACAACAACCTGAAGACGAGAACACACAACAGCCTGAAGACGAGAACACACAACAGCCTGAAGACGAGAACACACAACAACCTGAAGACGAGAACACACAACGGCCTGAAGACGAGAACACTACTCGGCCTGAAGACGAGAACACACAACAGCCTGAAGACGAGAACACACAACAGCCTGAAGACGAGAACACACAACAGCCTGAAGACGAGAACACACAACAGCCTGAAGACGAGAACACACAACAGCCTGAAGACGAGAACACACAACAGCCTGAAGACCAGAACACACAACAACCTAAAGACGAGAACACACAGCAACCTGAAGACGAGAACACACAACGGCCTGAAGACGAGAACACACAACAGCCTGAAGACGAGAACACACAACAGCCTGAAGACGAGAACACACAACAGCCTGAAGACGAGAACACACAACAGCCTAAAGACGAGAACACACAGCAACCTGAAGACGAGAACACACAACGGCCTGAAGACGAGAACACACAACAGCCTGAAGACGAGAACACACAACAGCCTGAAGACGAGAACACACAACAGCCTGAAGACGAGAACACACAACGGCCTGAAGACGAGAACACACAACAGCCTGAAGACGAGAACACACAACAGCCTGAAGACGAGAACACACAACGGCCTGAAGACGAGAACACACAACAGCCTGAAGACGAGAACACACAACGGCCTGAAGACGAGAACACACAACAGCCTGAAGACGAGAACACACAACAACCTGAAGACGAGAACACACAACGGCCTGAAGACGAGAACACACAACAGCCTGAAGACGAGAACACACAACAGCCTGAAGACGAGAACACACAACGGCCTGAAGACGAGAACACACAACAGCCTGAAGACGAGAACACACAACAGCCTGAAGACGAGAACACACAACAGCCTGAAGACGAGAACACACAACAGCCTGAAGACGAGAACACACAACGGCCTGAAGACGAGAACACACAACGGCCTGAAGACGAGAACACACAACAGCCTGAAGACGAGAACACACAACAACCTGAAGACGAGAACACACAACAGCCTGAAGACGAGAACACACAACAGCCTGAAGACGAGAACACACAACAGCCTGAAGACGAGAACACACAACAGCCTGAAGACGAGAACACACAACGGCCTGAAGACGAGAACACACAACGGCCTGAAGACGAGAACACACAACGGCCTGAAGACGAGAACACACAACAACCTGAAGACGAGAACACACAACAGCCTGAAGACGAGAACACACAACAGCCTGAAGACGAGAACACACAACAGCCTGAAGACGAGAACACACAACAGCCTGAAGACGAGAACACACAACAGCCTGAAGACGAGAACACACAACAGCCTGAAGACGAGAACACACAACGGCCTGAAGACGAGAACACACAACAGCCTGAAGACGAGAACACACAACAACCTGAAGACGAGAACACACAACAGCCTGAAGACGAGAACACACAACAGCCTGAAGACGAGAACACACAACAGCCTGAAGACGAGAACACACAACAGCCTGAAGACGAGAACACACAACAGCCTGAAGACGAGAACACACAACAGCCTGAAGACGAGAACACACAACAGCCTGAAGACGAGAACACACAACAGCCTGAAGACGAGAACACACAACAGCCTGAAGACGAGAACACACAACGGCCTGAAGACGAGAACACACAACAGCCTGAAGACGAGAACACACAACAACCTGAAGACGAGAACACACAACAGCCTGAAGACGAGAACACACAACAGCCTGAAGACGAGAACACACAACAGCCTGAAGACGAGAACACACAACGGCCTGAAGACGAGAACACACAACAGCCTGAAGACGAGAACACACAACAGCCTGAAGACGAGAACACACAACAGCCTGAAGACGAGAACACACAACAGCCTGAAGACGAGAACACACAACAGCCTGAAGACGAGAAGACGAGAACACACAACAGCCTGAAGACGAGAACACACAACAGCCTGAAGACGAGAACACACAACAGCCTGAAGACGAGAACACACAACAGCCTGAAGACGAGAACACACAACAGCCTGAAGACGAGAACACACAACAGCCTGAAGACGAGAACACACAACGGCCTGAAGACGAGAACACACAACAGACGAGAACACACAACAACCTGAAGACGAGAACACACAACGGCCTGAAGACGAGAACACACAACGGCCTGAAGACGAGAACACACAACGGCCTGAAGACGAGAACACACAACAGCCTGAAGACGAGAACACACAACAGCCTGAAGACGAGAACACACAACGGCCTGAAGACGAGAACACACAACAACCTGAAGACGAGAACACACAACAGCCTGAAGACGAGAACACATAACAGCCTGAAGACGAGAACACACAACAGCCTGAAGACGAGAACACACAACAGCCTGAAGACGAGAACACACAACAGCCTGAAGACGAGAACACACAACAGCCTGAAGACGAGAACACACAACAGCCTGAAGACGAGAACACACAACGGCCTGAAGACGAGAACACACAACAGCCTGAAGACGAGAACACACAACAGCCTGAAGACGAGAACACACAACAGCCTGAAGACGAGAACACACAACAACCTGAAGACGAGAAGACGAGAACACACAACAGCCTGAAGACGAGAACACACAACGGCCTGAAGACGAGAACACACAACAGCC
This sequence comes from Gobio occitaniae, assembly GCA_033150135.1. Classification (NCBI taxonomy): domain Eukaryota; kingdom Metazoa; phylum Chordata; class Actinopteri; order Cypriniformes; family Gobionidae; genus Gobio; species Gobio occitaniae. The sequence goes on from JARQWZ010009168.1 coordinate 2,708, forward strand.
TGAAGACGAGAACACACAACAGCCTGAAGACGAGAACACACAACAGCCAGAAGACGAGAACACACAACGGCCTGAAGACGAGAACACACAACAGCCTGAAGACGAGAACACACAACAGCCTGAAGACGAGAACACACAACAGCCTGAAGACGAGAACACACAACAGCCTGAAGACGAGAAGACGAGAACACACAACAGCCTGAAGACGAGAACACACAACGGCCTGAAGACGAGAACACACAACAGCCTGAAGACGAGAACACACAACGGCCTGAAGACGAGAACACACAACAGCCTGAAGACGAGAACACACAACAGCCAGAAGACGAGAACACACAACGGCCTAAAGACGAGAACACACAACAGCCTGAAGACGAGAACACACAACAACCTGAAGACGAGAACACACAACAACCTGAAGACGAGAACACACAACGGCCTGAAGACGAGAACACACAACAGCCTGAAGACGAGAACACACAACGGCCTGAAGACGAGAACACACAACAGCCTGAAGACGAGAACACACAACAGCCAGAAGACGAGAACACACAACGGCCTAAAGACGAGAACACACAACGGCCTGAAGACGAGAACACACAACAGCCTAAAGACGAGAACACACAACAGCCTGAAGACGAGAACACACAACAGCCTGAAGACGAGAACACGCAACAGCCTGAAGACGAGAACACACAACAGCCTGAAGACGAGAACACACAACAGCCTGAAGACGAGAACACACAACAACCTGAAGACGAGAACACACAACAGCCTGGGGCCCGTTTCAATAAGGAGGTTGAGCTCTGAGTAGACTAACTCTGAGATGGGAAACTTTGGGTTTCAGAACAGCTGAATTGAGTTAGTTCAATCACTCTGAGTAGGCTAGAAGGCGTTTATTGTGGAGCAGTTATATGACGTATGGATGCAGCAGGCATTCCCTGAAGAGCCATGACGTCTGAGAGAAGAATGCCACACACACCCAGAATGCCTTGAGGGCGAGTAAATCATGGGCTAGTTTTCATTTCTGGGTGAACTCTCCCTTTAAGTTCCCTCTCTTTCCGGAACGGCTCGACTTACCCCGCTGCCTCAGGTTAGACAAACCTCTCATTCTGAGTCAGAAACCCAGAGTTTCCCTCATTAACATCCTCACAGTTTAACCTTCTTTCTAAACCACACAAGATAAAACACACACACACACACACCCTGAGGACAACACACACACACACACCCTGAGGACAACACACACACACACACCCTGAGGACAACACACACACACACAGGTGTGACCGACACCGGTAACGAGTCCGACCGGGAGAGTCGGTGCTGAGATAATCACGGCATTCATCACGAGCTCATACACATTAATAAATAATAACAATAACAGCCATAATCATACAAACAGAAGAATTACACAATTATATATCAATACATGTATATATAAAAAAAAATATATAAAGACAAATTACACTAATATATGAAATATTTATATTAAATAAATGTATATATTTAAAAAATATATATAGATAAATTTACACAATAATATACTAAATATTTATATCAAATAAATGTATATATTTAAAAAAATTTAAAGACAAATTACACAATAATATATGAAATATTTATATTAAATAAATGTATGTATTTAAAAAATATATATAGACAAATTACACAATAATATACTAAATATTTATATCAAATAAATGTATATATTTAAGAAAATATAAAGACAAATGACACAATAATAGATGAAATATTTATATCAAATAAATGTATATTTAAAAAAAAATATGTAGACAAATTACACAATAATATATGAAATATTTATATTAAATAAATGTATATATTTAAAATATATATAGACAAATTACACAATAATATATGAAATATTTATATTAAATAAATGTATATATTTAAAAATATATATAGAAAATTTACACAATAATATATTAAATATTTATATTAAATAAATGTATATATTTAACAAATATATAGACAAATTACACAATAATATAAGAAATATTTATATTAAATAAATGTATATATATTTAACAAATATATAGACAAATTACATAATAATATATGAAATTTATATCAAATAAATGTATATATTTAAAAAATATATAGACAAATTACACAATAATATATGAAATATTTATATTAAATAAATGTATGTATTTAAAAAATATATATAGACAAATTACACAATAATATACTAAATATTTATATCAAATAAATGTATATATTTAAGAAAATATAAAGACAAATGACACAATAATAGATGAAATATTTATATCAAATAAATGTATATTTAAAAAAAATATATAGACAAATTACACAATAATATATGAAATATTAATATCAAATACATGTATATATTTAAAATTAAATATAGACAAATTACACAATAATATATGAAATATTTATATCAAATAAATTTATATATTTAAAAAATATATAGACAATTAACAAAATAATATATGAAATATTTATATTAAATAAATGTATATTTTTAAAAATATATATATAAAAAAATCCACAAATGATAAAACGTCCATAATGATATAAAGATGATATAAATGTACCGCTAGTAAGACGACGAGCGCCAGGATGAGCGAAAACTGCACCAACGGACACGCGCAGAACTCCTCCATCATCATCATCATCACCGTCACCGTCACCGTCAGAGATCAGCACCGACAGCCTGGACGCGAGTCTCCGCGAGCCGCCTCATTCATCCGCGCGTCGCGCTAAGTCACGGGAAAGAGAGTTAAAAATCCATTGTGGAACTTTACTTCCACTCACAGAGAAACACCTACGCGGAAGTGGCCCTGACAAACCACATCATCACAGCGGACGAGGAAGCGCCGCGGAGGAACAGCGCTAGCGCCCCCACCGGCGCGGAGGAACAGATGCGCTGCCTACGTAGTGCGTCTGACGTCACGGCGTCTCTCGCGTAGTGCGTCTGGACATCATGGCGGCTGGATTCAAGTGAGTCAAATACAACATGTGGATTATATCTGAATAACTATATATGTGATTATATAATGAAAATATTGTGTGTGTGTGTGTGTGTTAGAACCGCAGAGCCTCTGGAATATCACAGGAGCTTTTTGGTGAGTTCATAAACGTGTAGTTGAATAATAACGTTGATCAATTATTGATGATCCTAATCTAATACTCAACAGAAAGAAAACTGTCGTCCAGATGGAAGGGAATTGGGAGAGTTTAGACCCACAACCTTAAATATTAGTAAGTATTACACACATAATCCCATTAAAATGCTGTATAAGTGCAGATATAAGTGTGTGAGTGTGTGTTTTAGGCTCTATATCCACAGCCGACGGGTCCGCGATGGTGAAAGTGGGAAACACGACCGTGATCTGCGGGATAAAAGCTGTAAGGATCATCTCTTCTCCTGGGAATATTGATATTGTGGTGGATTATGAAGTTATGAAGTGTGTTTCCCCTCAGGAGCTGACCGTGCCTCCGCCTGACGCTCCGGAGAGCGGATATATCGGTGAGTTTCCGCTAAACCGTGTGATTACTGAAGTTACTGAACTCTGACGCGGTTCGTCTTCGCTCTTCAGTCCCGAATGTGGATCTGCCTCCGCTGTGCTCGTCCAGGATCCGGCCCGGAGCCCCGGGGGAACCGGCCCAGGCGGCCAGTCAGTTCATCGCGGACCTCATCCAGAGGTGCAGGAGACACGCCCCCTCTCGCCTTAAAGGGCCAGTTCAGCCAAAAATGAACATTAGCCCATCATTTCCTCTCCCTCAGCTCATCTGAGGTGTGTGTGACATTCTTCTCTCAGACGAATATAATCTGAGTTATATTACTAAAGTCCAGGCTAATCCAAGCTTTATAATAGTTGCTCTGTTTTTGAAGTGCATCTGTGCGTCATATAACTGCTCCAGCGGCTCTGGGGTGTTAATAAAGGCCTTCTGAAGCGAATCAACGCGTTTGTGTAAGAAAAATATCCATATTTAAAACTTTATCAAGTAAACTTTACGCCTCCGCCTTCTGTGTAAAAGTGTTGAATGTTGAAAGTGAAACTCCAGATGTGTGTGTGTCGTCATGACGAGCGGAGCTGAGCGTTAGTCTTTCCATCCGCCTTTCAACACTTTCTCCACACATTGAACAGGGAAGGCGGAGGCCGAAAGTTTACTTGATAAAGTTTTAAATATGGATATTTTTCGTTGATTTGCTTCAGAAGGCCTTTATTAACACCCCAGAGCCGCTGGAGCAGTTATATGACGCACAGATGCACTTTTATAGACTTCAAAAACAGAGCAACTATTACTGCTGTTATAATGCTTGGATTAGCCTGGACTTTAGTAATATAACTCAGATTATATTCGTCTGAGAGAAGAATGTCACACACACCTAGTGTAGTAAATCATGGGCTGATGTTCATTTTTGGGTGAACTGTCCCTTTAAGTAACTGGTCATGAGTTTTATTACTTCATTAACTCTTGTTTATTTTTCTGCTCTACAGCTCAAATTTAATAAATATGGAGGAGTTGTGCATTGAAAAAGCTACGGTAAGATACACACACACACACACACACAGCGATCAGGCGTAACATTATGATCTGTTAGTGGGTGGGATATATTAGGCAGCAAGTGAACATGTTGTCCTCAGAGTTGATGTGCTAGAAGCAGGAAAAATGGGCAAGCGTAAGGATTAGAGCGAGTTTGACAAGGGCCAGATTGTGACGGTCAGAGCATCTCCAAAACTGCAGCTCTTGTGGGCTGTTCCCGGTCTGCAGTGGTCAGTCTCTATCAAAAGTGG
>JARQWZ010009168.1:17500-22309 GCA_033150135.1 Gobio occitaniae
AACCTTGATCAAGATTAAAATACAATTTATAGAAACGAAATTCACTTTAAAGAAATGATTTCTGCAAAACAACACTCAATAGAAATCACGTCTGACCCCACTCAGTGTCTCCAGACATATTGCGCGTCTTTAGCCGATCTTTCTCATGCCGACGGAAGCGCCCGAGAATTCTTTCATATTTTTCATTGTTGCAGTTTTTTTATCACTTCGTTATTTTGGCTCAGAATTTTGTTTGTTGGAAATATGAACTGAATTTAGAAATTACATTTGAAATTAAAAAACTTTGCGTTTAATAAACAAAATACATTTTTGAAGCGTTTGGAGTGGAGTAGGCTACATGCAAAACGTAGCCTATTTAGATTCATAATTAGGCTATATGTTTAAATATTAGCCTATTATATTATTGTTTTAATTTCATATGTTGATGATGAAAAGTGAGCATGAGGAAGATCGGCTCAAGACGCGCAATATGTCTGGAGACACTGAGTGGGGTCAGACGTGATTTCTATTGAGTGTTGTTTTGAAGAAATCATTTCTTTAAAGTGAATTTCGTTTCTATAAATTGTATTTTAATTTTGATCAAGGTTTCATAAACTAATGGCCTGTATATTTAATACATAAGAAGCAAAATAAGAATGCGGGGAATGGATTGACGTGTGTAATGAACCCACTGGCCTGAGTAAAGCTGAAGCCTCTTTCTGTTTAATACATTTCCAGAATATATGTGTTAATCACAGTAGGCCTATAGATAGTTATGATATTTGTGGCTGCACCTGGGTCTGGCATTACTAGGTTAAAGTTACGCCACTGAGGCGAATCATGAGCGACCCATGGCTGTTATGAACTATGGGCTACATCAATAAATGTCAACACTTTGTGCTGTGGCTCTGCCACTGATACAGGCGGAGGAAGAGCTGATTTTACTCTGAGCTTCTGCTGTTCAAACATGTGTGATTAGTTATTAGGAGAAAATATATGTACATTTTAACGAGAAAAATATGTCGTTTTAACGACATACAATCTCGATATTACGACATAATTGAGTGGAAAAAATAATATGTATGTGGCAGAGATGCGTCACCATAGTTATCATCATTTTATTAGTTTGTTATCTTAATGCTGCTAAAAGTATAGTATCTGCACTACTGCATGCATCATTTCACCTGTCAACTGATCAGGGGCGATTCCAGAATTATTATTATTAGTAGTATTAGTATTAAATTATTATTTTTCATTTAACATGTATTTTAAGGGCATCTCTAAATGATGCACCATTTATCATCTGTAATACACTCGTTTAACCTCTAGATGGCTGTATATCCCTAAACATAAACATGGCTGTGTATTCCCTGTTTGCTGGGTTTTGATTCAGACATAATTAGTTAGTTTTCATTTGATTTGGAGATCTATATATTTAGATATTATGAAAGACTACTCTGTGTCAAAGTTGAGTTTTTATATTGATTTGAAGTATGAGTTTTGTATTAGCCTACAGTCAAATCTGGACACAGAGAAAGCATTTAGATATTCAAACTAGCTGCATATAATAGCTTGATCAGTCACACTATAGTAATCAGAATCAATACTTCAAAATATACAGTCCCTGACAAAAAAATCTTGTCGCTTGTCTACAAATTGACCTGAAGTGCCGCTGAAATATATTTCTAATCAAGATTTTTTTGCAAGAAATGGCTCATTTTAATCCCAACAGCTTTTGTAATAATGTTTTAGTGCAAAACAAAACTGTCAAAAAGTATTCTAATATTCACAGCTTGGTAAAGCCCAATGAGTCCATTTTTGCAAAGACATAAGTGTTGTCACCTTGTCATATGAGCTTCACCTGTGACTAATAATGGATCAATCAGGTGTCAGGTGTGGATAAAAAAGAACCCCAGTACACTAGGGCTGCGTCCCAATTCGCCTACTTATACTACATCCTAAAAGTATGAACTCTTTTTGTGAAGAAAAAGTACATACTTTTGAGTGTGTAGCAGAAGAGTATGCAAGCTTTGGGACACTTCGTCATCTTTAACGGACTCTGCTCTGTTAAACTGCCCTGTCAATCATCGTCACAGTTCAAATCCTCCACTTTCAGTTTAATTTCCTACCGTATCGGAGAGAAATCTAGTCGCTCGTTGATCTGCCTTTCGTGGGTCTTTAATGCAGAGACTCCTCTCATGTGTTTGCAAAGTTAATGGCCAAACGTATCATTACAAAAGTTCTCAATGCGGCTGAAGGAGAAATATAATGTGGATAATATTGAATAAATATCTTTTCGTCAGGTTAAATACTGATAATTGCTCACTCAAACCCCTTTATCTAATCCTCTCCACTTAACCGTCAGACTCGCGTAACCGCCATGTTTGTAGTTTTTTTAACACTTTTTATCCGCGTTTGTAGTTCTAATCGAATCCTCGTCCATCTCGCAATGGGTTGTGGGTAATATCAGCCGTTAGAGTGCGCATCGATCTGCACTTCGGATTCTGACCGGAAATAGTAAACCATCCGGGAATCTTTGGAATACTCTTTTCAACACACTACGATTTGGGACATACTAAATCTTTTTTCGAACACTATTTAGTACAGATAGTATGCGAATTGGGACGCAGCCTAGACCTTCACATCAACTGCAGCTAGACTTCTGCAAACATGCCTAAGACTCGAGACCTGGTCATCTGAAGTCCGTGTGTCAACCAGAACAGTTTGTCGGATTCTGTCCCGAAACGGCCTCCATGGTGGAATCAGTGCCCAGAAGCCGGCACTAAAGAAAAGACGACTGAAAAACCCTGTGGCATTAGCCAAGGCCCACAGCTGCTAAAAGGATGGACGCTGGAAAAGTGGATTTTTCAGATGAATCTTCTGTTGAATTACACCACAGTCGCCGCTAATATTGCAGGAGACCTACTGGAGCCCGCATGGATCCCAGATTCACCCAGAAAACAGTGACGTTTGGTGGGAAAAAAATCATGGTCTGGGGTTAAATCAAGTATTGGGGTGTGTGAGAGATCTGAGGGTGGAAGGCAACATCAATAGTCTAAAATACCAAGAAATCTTAGCTACCGCTTATATTCCCAACCATAAAAGAGGCCAAATTCTGCAGCAGGATAGTGCTCCCTCGCATACTTCCATCTCCACATCAAAGTTCCTCAAGGCGAAGAAGATCAAGATGCTACAGGATTGGCCAGCCCAGTCACCTGACATGAACATCATTGAGCATATGTGTGGCAGGATGAAAGAGGAAACCAAAGAATATTGATGAACTCTGGGAGGCATGCGAGACTGCTTTCTTTGCTATTCCTGATGACTTCATCAATAAATTATATGAATCCTTGCCAAACCGCATGGATGCAGTCCTTCAAGCTCATGGAAGTCATGCAAGATATTACATCTGGATCTCACTGCACCACTACTTAATTTGCTGACATATTTTTGTAATTGCAGTAAATTTGTTCAATTTCTGTATAGGCGACAAAACTTTTGTCTTGCCAAAATTTGACCTTTCTGTCTTGATTAAATGATAAATCTTTTTTCAGTGAAACTAATTTATTTCAGTGCATTAAACATCATTTGGCAGGGTTTTAGCTTTTCATATGAGCTATTTCTAACACCAATTGATTAATTAAAAGTCAGGTTAATAGCAGTGTTTCTACAAAATAGATAAGCGACAAGACTTGTGTCAGGGACTGTATGATTGAGTGTTAAATACCATGAAATGTGGTCTGAAAAAGTCTTAATCAGAATGGTATTATTGGGTATTAAATGTTTGATTGTAAAGTTTAGCATCAGCTCAGTGGTGGAAGCAGATTATATAATATATAACATTTCAATGCAATTCCAAACCAATCCAATAATGACACACCAGCTCAAAACTCAGGATGAACACATTTAGTCAGTCTTGAACGTGCACAGCTTATTCAGCAACCGTGCTTTATTTATTTATTTACTGACATGTATGTGTGCATTAAAAGTACAAATTTGGTAGCGAGAACGATTCTTAGCCAAATGAAGAGAAAGATGTGTTCTGGTGTCTGGGGTGTTTATTGAACCAATCAGATAAGGGTAAATGGAGAGTCAGCGAGCAGCTCGTGTGATTGGCTACAGAAGGTGGACCCGCCTTCCTCCTCGCGCTGGCAATCTTATGAACACTTTCACAAATCTCACCCTGCGCTTGCGATTCTTTAAGGCATCAGTTTACCTTCATACTTCTAAACACATCTCCCGATCACGAGCGTTTGTGTGTGTGAGAGTGCGTGAGTGAGTGTGTGTGTGTGTGTGTGCGGAAGTGATGTCATCAAACATGATTTGATGGATTATGAATGACGCTGGAATAATATGAGCTGATGAATCAAGCACAATGAGAGCAGAACAGCCCTTTAAAGGGTCAGTTCACCCAAAACTGTAAATTGTGTCATTAATGACTGAGCCTCATGTGGTTGGACACCCGTCAGACCTCCGTTCATCTTCAGACACAAATGAAGATATTTTAGTGTAAATCTGATGCTCTGAAAGGCCTCCATTGGCTCAACTTTACACTCTCAAGACCCTTAAAAGACACTAAAGACTAAAGTTACAAAGTCCATCATCTCACTACAGCGGCTCTACAATAACTTTATGAAGACGAGAATAGTTTCTGTGCGCAAAAAAACCCTAAATAACGACTTATATAGTGATGACGATTTCAAAACACGGCCTCATGAAGCTTCAGAGCGTTATGAATCAGTGAGTCGATTCAGCGGTTCAGAGTGTTATGAATCAGTGAGTCAATTCAGCGGTTCAGAGCGTTATGAATCAGTGAGTCAATTCAGCGGT
>JARQWZ010009169.1:0-7500 GCA_033150135.1 Gobio occitaniae
ACTTGAAATACCACTTTTCTGTTACTGGAACAGTCATTGACGTTGTGTTGAGTAAAGACCGACAGATGTCGTGCGGCAGGTTTTTGTGACAGGGCGCTGCCAGTGAATGCGCTGGGCGTGTGTGAAGATAACGCGAATAAGGGCTGGATGTGATAACTGTCAGGAACAGATAAACCTCAGTAACCGTCGACCCCAGGCCTACAATAAAGTCAGTCTTTCTACTGACAACAGTGTCATGCAGTCAAAAGTATGTCCAGACACTCCACCGTTTACAGCACTGCTCGATGATTTAACCGTCTGACTTTGTACTGGAAGTTTCGACAGATAATGATTAGGTGAGAAAACTCTTCAAAACTTCGTTTTGCTCGTCTTTTTTCTTCCAAATGTATGGGACAATGTTGCGAATGACAAGATTTACAATCGGAAAACTGCAACAGTGTAACATTACCTGCTCGCGGTCAGACACATTTTATCATTTGCCTGATCGGACATCAAGAACACCGTGGAAAAAGCAATTGTACAAAAATGGATCATTTGATGTCCCTGTGTTGCCTGTGTATAATGGAAGGAATATGTCCAGACTCTCTTGTCTCCGAACTGGAGGGTTATTTTTACCCAAGAGTATGTGGATACACTCCAGACACACGGTTGCTCTCTATAGCACATCCACGGACTCCAAACAACCCTCAAAAACTGTGGTAAATCAGGAGAGTAACGGTAAAACCTCAGAAAACACGTTACCTGCACCCTCAGAAGATGTCAAGAAGTTGCTACAGCTGGCGTATCCTCAGCGATGGAGACTGACAGGCAAGTCAAACAATGCTTATCTTCTGTATTTAGATCCATTCGGAGGTACTTGATTGGTTTTGACTGTTTTCTGAGATTAATCCATATGTAGTTTTACATCCCTTACAAAAATGTACCTTGAAATATACATTTACAAAGAGTTCATATCATGATACTGAATGATTACTACTAATGATTACATACTACATAGTGATTTAAGAAATATATGTCCAAAACACCATATTGCAAAGAAAAAAAAAAGACAATTACTTAAATATTAGTCACAAGTGTCAATATATTAGTTATTACAGCTGTTAAAAATGATTAGATTTTGAAATGGATATCTATACCGTGAATGTTTTGTAAATATAAAAATGTTATTGATGAAATTAAAAAAAGAATGTAAATGATTTCACCAAAAATGTTATTTACTAAGAGATCCATAAATGTTCGAAGAACATACTTTGAACGAATTTGCTAGATATATCCAGATAAAAAGAACATTTTGTGAAATGTCATGGTTTTAATGTTGTACTCTTAAAAATGTGCAGATTATGTCTATATTTCTATAGGATAAAGTCTGCTCTTTGTTAGGAAGAAGGCATTGTGTTGATATCCATGGAAATCAAGCAAGTTTCAGTTTGTCTGGCCAGAGTGTGCGGGGGTTTTTCAGTTTTAGAGCCATATCTACATGTCTTTGTTTCTTCAAGGAATAAACACAGATTATCAGGCTATATGTTCACATACAGTGGTGAGAACAAGTATTTGATACACTGCTGATTTTGCAGGTTTTCCTACTTACGAAGTATGTAGAAGTCTGTCATTTTTATCATAGTACACTTCAATTGTGAGCGACGGAATCTAAAACAAAAATCCAGAAAATCACATTGTATGCTTTTTAAATAATTAATTTGCATTTTATTGCATGACATAAGTATTTGATCACCTACCAACCAGTAAGAATTCCGGCTTTCACAGACCTGATAGTTTTTCTTTAAGAAGCCCTCCTGTTCTCCACTTCTCTTACCTGTATTAACTGCACCTGTTTGAACTTATTACCTGTATAAAAGACACCTGTCCACACACTCATTCAAACAGACTCCAACCTCCCCACAATGGCCAAGACCAGAGAGCTGTGTAATGTTGCGTTCACACCAAACGCGAATAGAGCGTCAAAATCGCGTCTACCGCGTCTAGTTTCACGCGCAAACATTTTGAATGCATTCGCGCGTCCGCGGCGAATTGGACGCGCGTAGAAATCGAGCGCTGGAAGCGAAATTGACGCGCGTTCAAGGCACTCCAGGAGAATCATAAAACACCACTCTACCTCTTTTCATTTTCATTAAAAATATATATTAAGCATTAATAGCCACACAAATGTGGTCCAGGCAACTCCTACATTATCTTCACTGCATGTATATTTAAATATCCTTAAAATATAAAGTTATGAAACTTCTCTTTGCCCTCAGTCAAAACGATTTGGCAGACAACAAATTATAGATTCATGAGAGCAAAGCTCGGCCGTTACATCTACACAAGACCAACCACTACAGGACATCAGAGCCAGCGGCAAACCTCAGAAGGACTGGCCGAGGAAAGGCTGCCCTCGCCGGGGTTAGGAGCGGTGATTGCCCGGTGATCGCCTGGATCTCACAACTCCAAAAACACAATATTATTTTTTTTAAATAGGCGCTCTCTTTATAAATAAACCACAGGTTTGAGCTTTAAACAACTACATTCTCACCTGAAAAAGTCTTAAAACTACATTTTGTGACACAATAGTAGTATTTTTAAATTATGCAGCGTTTCTCATCACGTCACTTTACCACGTGACCGCAGCGAGCAGGCTCCTGATTGGTTAACGCGGCGCGAATTGACGCCAAAGTTCAAATTTTCAACCCGGGCGTCAGAAGCGAATTCGCTTCAAACGCTTGAATGCACAAAAGCACCATTTGCGTGTAACGCGCGTATCACGCGTACTGGATGCGCGAATGAGGCGGATTCGCGTCCTTCGCGCTGCGCGAAGCGCGCCTTCCGCGCCGCGGGACCTCCAGACGCACGTCAATGCGCCTTTCCATTGACTTAACATTGAATTCACTCGCGCCAGACGCTCTATTCGCGTTTGGTGTGAACGCAGCATCAGGACATCAGGGATAAAATTGTAGACCTTCACAAGGCTGGGATGGGCTACAGGACAATAGGCAAGCAGCTTGGTGAGAAGGCAACAACTGTTGGCGCAATTATTAGAAAATGGAAGAAGTTCAAGATGACGGTCAATCTCCCTCGGTCTGGGGCATCATCCAAGATCTCACCTCGTGGAGCATCAATGATCATTAGGAAGGTGAGAGATCAGCCCAGAACTATACGGCAGGACCTGGTCAATGACCTGAAGAGAGCTGGGACCACAGTCTCAAAGAAAATCACTACGCCGTCATGGATTAAAATCCTGCAGCGCACGCAAGGTCCCCCTGCTCAAGCCATCGGATGATCCAGAGGAGGAATGGGAGAAGGTCATGTGGTCTGATGAGACAAAAATTTTGCTTTTTGGTCTAAACTCCACTCGCCGTGTTTGGAGGAAGAAGAAGAATGAGTACAACCCCAAGAACACCATCCCAACTGTGAAGCATGGAGGTGGAAACATCATTCTCTGGGGATGCTTTTCTGCAAAGGGGACAGGACGACTGCACTGTATTGAGGGGAGGATGGATGGGCCATGTATCGCGAGATCTTGGCCAACAACCTCCTTCCCTCAGTAAGAGCATTGAAGATGGGTCGAGGCTGGGTCTTCCAGCATGACAATTACCCGAAACACACAGCCAGGCCAACTAAGGAGTGGCTCTGTAAAAAGCATCTAAGGTCTTGGAGTGGCCTAGCCAGTCTCCAGACCTGAACCCAATAGAAAATCTTTGGAGAGAGCTGAAAGTCCGTATTGCCCAGCGACAGCCCAGAAACCTGAAGGATCTGGAGAAGTCTGTATGGAGGAGTGGGCCAAAATCCCTGCTGCAGTGTGTGCAAACCTGGTCAAGAACTACAGGAAACATATGATTTCTGTAATTGCAAACAAAGTTTTCTGTACCAAATATTAAGTTCTGCTTTTCTGATGTATCAAATACTTATGTCATGCAATAAAATGCTAATGAATTACTTAAAAATCATACAATGTGATTTTCTGGATTTTTGTTTTAGATTCCGTCACTCACAGTTGAAGAGTACCTATGATAAAAATTACAGACTTCTACATGCTTTGTAAGTGGGCAAACCTGCAAAATCGGCAGTGTATCAAATACTTGTTCTCCCCACTGTATCTTTACACCAGTTAAATGTTGATTGGGGGCAGGTGTTGTTTGTCCCTTATGAATTGCTTTTTGAATAACCTTCCGACTCTCCTCATAGCTGCCTTGGGCTTTCTGGTGGTCTCCAGCTCTGTCACCATGTCTGCACCATTTTTTCTGGGACAAGTGATTGACACCATCTACTCTAGCTCCACAGAGGACTTCACCGCCTCCCTTACCTCCCTCTGTTTAATGCTAACAGGTGTCTTCCTCTGCGGAGGCGCTGCAAATGCTGCTCGTGTCTACCTCATGCAAATCTCAGGTGAAGTCTCCATGCGCATCACGTGAAACAATAAAGATGCCTTATAGAGAATTTTGTGGCTTACGCTACCGTTCAAACGTTTGGGGTCAATAAGATTTTTGAAAGAACATTAAGAATGTTTCAAAAGATTTCTGATTCAATTAAATGCAGTCTTGGTGAGCATAATAGACAAATACATTTTATCGACCCCAAATTTTTGAAAGGTAGTCTATGTATTTATTGATTGAATATATTTGTTCTGTAATGCTTAGGTCTAGTTTTTTATTCTTTACTCCATTAATTCAAGAGTCATTCCATGTGATTCATTGAGTTGACCTGCATGCATTACTGTGCTCTGCTTTCACAGGGCAACAGATTGTGCGAAACTTGCGCGAAACCCTTTTCTCCTCGATTTTGAAGCAGGAGGTGGGATTCTTTGATAAGACCCGAACCGGAGAGCTCATTAACCGGCTTTCGGCAGACACAGCCATCGTCGGACGCTGCCTCACTGACAACCTGTCTGATGGGCTGCGGTCCCTTGCCCAGGCGGGGGCCGGAGTTGGCATGATGGTGAGACGCTTGTGATAGTTTGACATTTCAGCAGCTAATTCTCTTTATGAATATCACATTTGAAACTAGCCACCATGATTCTGCTTTATATAAAAACATTTCACTCTAATTACTTCCTCGTCTGTTTCTAAAACAGAAGACTGAAGTCATTCTGGTGTCATACATTTTGTACTCGTGAATGCATCTATGTTTATCATCACTGACTAATTCAAATCTTGAACTTTCTCTTTCTCTTCCTCAGTTATATGTGTCACCTAGTCTGGCAGCCTTTGTGCTGATGGTTGTTCCTCCTATTGCCTGCCTGGCTGTAATTTTCGGTAGATTCCTACGATCGATATCAAGACGCACACAGGATGCATTGGCAGAGGCCACACAGGTAAGAGGTCATGTTTCCTTTTAATGGGGCTTTATTGCAGATATGAAGCCATGCCTGGGACAGTAATCATTTGATTGCTAAATTCATAGCTCTATTGTAAGTGTTATGACAGCTA
The DNA here is from genome assembly GCA_033150135.1 of Gobio occitaniae. Taxonomy (NCBI): domain Eukaryota; kingdom Metazoa; phylum Chordata; class Actinopteri; order Cypriniformes; family Gobionidae; genus Gobio; species Gobio occitaniae. The sequence goes on from JARQWZ010009169.1 coordinate 5,421, forward strand.
GTGGCCAAGGGATCCTTTTAACTCTGTAGCTGCTCTACATCTCCTAGTTGGCAGAAGAGAGGATCAGCAACTTGCGGACAGTCCGAGCTTTTGGAAAAGAGCTGACAGAGGTGCAGAAGTACTCAGAAAAGGTTGACCATATTTTTGAACTAGCTAAGAAAGAGGCTGTGCTTTCCGCTGGATTCTATGGAGTGGTGAGATTCATCTTACTTGTTGTGTAAATGTTTAAGTTGTATTTCATGATTATCAGAAAAGTAGTATTTAATCAGTAAGGCAGTTTAAGACCATTTCCCCAGTCCAGTACTTCTGCTCTGATGTTTTCATTTCTGTTGCAGACGGGACTGAGTGGAAATGTCATCATCCTGAGTGTGTTGTATAAGGGAGGTCTGCTGATGGCCAGTGAGGCAATGACCGTTGGGCAACTCTCTTCTTTCCTAATGTATGCCTTCTGGGTGGGCATCAGCATCGCAGGTGAGGATGTTAGCTCAGTAAGTTCTGTTTTTTTTTTTTGTTGCAAATAAATTAGTTCTTCTTTTCTTCATCAAGGATGAAGTGACAGTAAATACATTTATAATTTTACCAAAGATTTCTATTAAAAAAAATATTTTGACCTTTCTATTTGTCAAAGAAACGATCACCATTTTCCACAAAAAAAAAAATCCACGATAACAATAAGAAATGTTTCTTGAGCACCAAATCTGCATATTTTTAAAAATTATTTCTGAAGGACACTGAAGACTGAAGTAATCATAGCTGAAAGCTTTGCCATCACAGGAATAAACTACATTTTAAAATATATGAGAAAACAGTAATACTATTTAACAATATTACTATTTTTACTGTCTTTTTGATCAAATGAATGCAACCTTGTTAAGCATAAGAAACTTCATACGACCCCAAATTTTTGAAAGGTATTTTATGTCCCTCACCATATATTAGTTGTCTGATAACTTTTCAGTTCAGTTTAGCCATATCCTGGACTTCATTTTCAATTTTCACATGGGCTGATTTACATACCCTAGGTTTCACTGACCAGGCTTAAAGTCCCAGTGAACCGGAAGTTGCAACTGATTTTATTTCAGTGCTGTGACGTATTTTCCAAGTGAAACGGAATATTGAATAAAGGGCAAGGTTTTACTTCAGAGCTCCTCCTCTCCATCTCTCGCTCATAGCAGACTAACGGTTGGAGGGGAGTGGTTAAGTCAACTTTAAGTCAACTTTATTTATATAGAGCTTTTTACAATGCAGATTGTTTCAAAGCAGCTTCACAGTGTTAAACAGGAAAATAATGCAACAGAATTTGATTCGGCTGTACATCCGCTCTGGGGAAAACGGTGATGTCATCTAGCTCATTTCAATTATCATATAGTGACAATGTGGGCAGATCAGTAATGTAGTTTATATAGTTAATTTAGTTTACTAATTCGATTTATTTGGATATTTAGTTGAAAATTTAGTGTCCCCAACTGAGCAAGCCAAGCCAAAGGCGACAGTGGCAAGGAACCAAAACTCCATCAGGTCTGTACTAAGCTTAAAGTCCTTTTTTACTTTGTTAGCAAACATTACTGGTCTTAGGGTAAGGATATTCAAACCCAAGCCATCAAAATGACATCATCTGAGCAGGAACCCCATTCCAGACCGAAGTTACTTTTCAGATTTTGATTAAAGATTACCACGGCAAACCATTTTTTTCTGTGTATTAACTTGCACGGATGAATTGTTCACCCCAAGACCAGTAATGTTTGCTAACAAAGTAAAAAAAAGGTTGATTTTGATTTCATGAGGACTTTAAGCTTAGTACAGACTAAAGTCAGTGTTGCGAAGTCTGTGGTTTTCTAGCACAATTTGGGCTACTTTTAAGTTGTTGCTGCCGGTTTAAAAAAAAAATCTGCGGGTTAATTTCCACCCCCGTAAGAACGATTTTGGCACTCCAGCACACAAAAGTAATGTTTTTTTTCTAAGGCATATTTATATTTAATCCTGATTTAATCTAAAATTCACTTCATTTAGGTCATTGGGTCCCAAGACAGGCTTTATAATTTGTGCAGCTAGTGTGCAACATTTAGAAAAGAATAGGTTT
>JARQWZ010009169.1:12500-22308 GCA_033150135.1 Gobio occitaniae
AAGTTGTTGGTTTTTTGGGGTGGGTGGGGGAGGGGGGTGATGACACAGATATCAATGTATCGTGCCTAAATCATAAACGGCATAGCTTTTACTGGGATGAAATCCAACTCCATTGTGTTTTGTCACTAATGAAGATAGTGTTTTAGAAGGAGCACCTGTATAGACCATTGTAAAAGAAAGAAGGATATATTTTATTGTCTCAGTTGTATTTGAGAACAAACACTATAAGAGAGATTTTAATGTAACTTTTACTTACAATATATATATATTTATATATAATGTACCATTGGGACGAGATGAAATCTATTCAGAACTTTAGAAGATTTAAAAATTTTATGTGGTAACTTATTAGTTTTCAGTTAGTGAAATGTGTATGTTTGTCTGTTGATTGTTTATTTTCTATTGTTTTATCTACACTTAATAAATCACATTGAAACATTACTCTGCCCTGTCCACATGCCTGTCTTCAAGAACATTTAAACAACTTTAGTTGCCAAAAGAGGGTGCTGTTGACCCTTGAAAATATATTACAAGCTATTCTTGAGACCAAGAGGGTCTGCAAAAGTGGGTTAAATGAAAGAGGTGAAAGCTGACTAAAGCAGAATTGGAATATGGAAAATTGTTGTCGATGCAAGAGAAAGACAGTTAACTGTATACGCAACTGTACTACTACACCTCAGTGATAAAGTGGTTTCATTAATTGCCCTCATCATGCCCCTCTCTTAACCTCAGAAACTGAACCACAAAGTGTGATTAAGTTCAAGCAAGGAGATTGTAGCTCAGGCTGTGTTTGCTGAAGCAGTAAGCTGCTTACCCCCAGTGACTGTGGCTGCTCTAGTCATTGACTCAACATATGCTCTAGGGCCAACTATGGCAGGATATCTGCTTGCACAGAGATGGGCCTCTTGAGTAAAGCATGCAGAGAAGACACACCTCCTAGCACTGGGGAAAAAATCATCACCAGGAATCATAATGAGTTTTAATGTGTTTATAACTAGATTTACTTTAGAAGCAAAATAGCACATTCATGTCAGAGACAGAGCATGAGCATGACCTAAAGAGATTGAAAAATATATCAAACATTTTGATCAGGTTATCAATTCAATTAAATAAAGTGAATATTTAGAAAGCTGACATGAACACAATCTAATTAATTTGCTTAGAAAACTGGCTGTAGTGAAGTTGTGAACAGATGGTCCAAATGTCTGTCTAAAATATAAAATGCAAGTCTTAAAAGATCATACTACCCACAATTAGAATATTAACACAACATAATTATTGTATATATGCGTGTTAGCGGGGGAGATGTTCTATAACATCACTCACAACAAATTAATCAATTATATTAACTGCTAAAAAGGCTACAATCAATACATTTTTGTACATATTGTTGATATAATAATAATAACCTTAAATACCATTATTTCACTTGTCATTGTTACAATGTCATTATATATTTAAGTACTGAGTAATATTAATTAACTTCATGTACTTACTATAGAGTTAGGGTAGGATTGTGGTTGAGGGTTAGTTGCCTGTAATTATACACAATTTACTGTTATTACTGTGGTCAGTAGGCTACATGTAACCTATGCAAAATAAAATGTTACCCACATCTCTTTGGTCAGGATTTCATTTCGGACCACCACTGCGCAAAGTATAAGAGATTGAAATTAAATATTGGCTGGCAACAAATCTCTAAACGTATTTTTCAATTGACAAGGAAATACACTAGGAAGCACCATGCGGGAAAAGGCTAGTAACAACATTAACACCGCCCCCCATACCCTATACAGCACATGCTCTGGTCTGGAATGATGACTATAAATCCTTAAAAGGACAGTCATGCTCACTACGAACCTGAGGATAGTGGGAGACACGCCGCTTCACTAGGAAGTCACTCCTCGCTTACCCTGCAAGAGCCTAATATGGTTGAAGGATGGGGAAAAGTCCAACTGAACATATAGATCCTCAATAGAGCGCAAGGGGACAAACACGAAGAGTATATAAGGTTATCATAGGTCAGTCAATCCGTGACTGGATACATCAGCGGTTGTGTTCTGCCCTGAGCTTCATCTTTGAAAGGTAAGAGAAATGGATCAAACCCGTGCACTACTAGTAGTTACGCGGACTAACAGAACATTTTTTAGTCAGTGTAAGGCAACTAACTTGTTTTATTTGGCGTCATCAACGTCTACAAGATAGAGATAAAGTGTTTGCATTAAGTTATAAACTGATCGTGCATAAAGAATATTTGCATAATTACGTTTCCATAAATGAATCATTTTGAATGCATTTATAAAATATATGTATATTTTGAATTGTCATTCGTATACTTGACGTGACAGCATGTATAATTATAAAATATGTATTTAAAATGTGAATATTATAAACATTTCTAAGAGTTTACTAATAATATTACTTTATAACTGCACAATCACAGTTATTGATTTGCTCATTAATGTTGCCATTTCCACAGCACTTGTTGTACACTTAAAAAAAAAAATTCATTTTAATTGCTGCCATACATTTTAAGTCAAATCTTTTAACCAACTTGAATTATATTACTGATTCATTAATTACAGAAAATATTATAACAATTTCAATGAATGGAAACAAAGATGTTATAATGTTTGTGTAACTGATACATGCAGTAGAATCACTTATTAATATGACTTATCACAAAGCTGCTGCACCAAATCCAATATTTTTCAATGTTCAACCCGAGAAAACGCAACAATTTTACAAGGTGGTTTCGTATGAATTCATACAATGTGATTCATTATGGAAATGTAAAATTATTTTTGAAAAAAGCAAGAAGGTCCACCCCTAAACCATCAGTGGGACATAAGCAGAACATACAAAAACATAAAAATCAGATTCATATGAATTATTCACCAATTCACCCCAATGTATAATTACAATTCGCCATGAGAGTGTGTTGTTATGTCCCTTATTAGAATCCATCAAGATGTGTGACGACGACGAGACTACCGCCCTGGTGTGCGACAACGGTTCAGGCCTGGTCAAGGCTGGATTTGCCGGTGATGACGCCCCCAGAGCTGTCTTCCCCTCCATCGTTGGTCGCCCCCGTCACCAGGTATGTTGTATTTCGGCATTTTTAAAATAATTACCATGGATAAGCTTAAGATATTTTAACATTGAAATATTGCAACATTAAAAATACTCTTTTTCTTCTTCCAGGGTGTCATGGTGGGTATGGGTCAGAAGGACTCATACGTAGGAGATGAAGCTCAGAGCAAGAGGGGTATCCTCACTTTGAAGTACCCCATCGAGCACGGTATCATTACCAACTGGGATGATATGGAGAAGATCTGGCACCACACCTTCTACAACGAGCTCCGCGTGGCCCCTGAAGAGCACCCAACTCTGCTGACTGAAGCCCCTCTTAACCCCAAGGCTAACCGTGAGAAGATGACCCAGATCATGTTTGAGACCTTCAACGTCCCAGCCATGTATGTGGCCATTCAGGCTGTGCTGTCCCTGTACGCTTCTGGCCGTACCACTGGTGAGACAATTATTTTAATACTTAACACTCCCACTAATCATATATGTTGAAGATCTAATTTACAAATAATTTTATGGGATCTAACGTGCAGTTTTAAATATCTGAAAAAAATGTGCTAATTTATAAGCCTTTTCTGACCCGTTTTTTTTTCTATATTTAAGGTATTGTGCTGGACTCTGGTGATGGTGTGTCCCACAATGTCCCCATCTATGAGGGTTACGCTCTGCCCCATGCCATCATGCGTCTGGATCTGGCTGGTCGTGATCTGACTGACTACCTCATGAAGATCCTGACAGAGCGTGGTTATTCTTTCGTCACAACTGGTAGGAAAATGTTTTTAAAATATAACTTTTTTTAATTTCACAGTCTTTTCTGTGTTTTTTTCTGTTTACATAAGATTTGTCAAAACAATAACAACATAGTATTTCTTTTCAAATGTGTCTTTCAAATCATATTTGCTGCATTTGTTGAGGGATGCTCAATATTTTAGTACCATAATGGTTATTGGCCAAAGTTTTGTTTTTAATTGATCATATCAGTCATTGTTGGATACACACTACTGTTTTTTACTACCGTACCGGCTTTCTAGAGAAATTATTACTTTTATTCAGCAAGAATGTGTTAAATTGATCAAAAGTCTCGTATGACGATGACTGATTTCGTATGACTGAAGACTGGAGTAATGGCTTCTAAAAACTCAGAATCAGCTTTTTAAAGTTGTAATTGTAATAAAAATTTTTAGTAATATTTTGTTTTGATTAAATAAATGCAGCCTTGGTGAGCATAAGAGATTTCTTTCCAAAAAATTGTACCTACCCCAAAAATATGTTTTGTTATGTTGGAAACAACCGACTTACTTATAAACTCTGTTTACAGCTGAGCGTGAGATTGTCCGTGACATCAAGGAGAAGCTGTGCTACGTGGCTCTGGACTTTGAGAATGAGATGGCCACTGCCGCCTCTTCCTCTTCCCTGGAAAAAGCTACGAGTTGCCCGACGGCCAGGTCATCACCATTGGTAATGAGCGTTTCCGTTGCCCAGAGACCCTCTTCCAGCCTTCCTTCATTGGTGCGTAAAGACAAACACTATTAGAAAATGCAGCATTTTTCCATACAACTTTTAGTTTGATTAATAAGGGTGTTTCTGAACAGGTATGGAGTCTGCTGGAATCCATGAGACCGCCTACAACAGCATCATGAAGTGCGACATTGACATCAGGAAGGACCTGTATGCCAACAATGTCTTGTCAGGTGGTACCACCATGTACCCAGGTATTGCTGACCGTATGCAGAAGGAGATCACCGCCCTGGCCCCCAGCACAATGAAGATCAAGGTGCGTTATCTGTGGTTATCTTTTAACATGCTCCCGTTCCCTATTGATTTAGCAATATTCCTCACTGACATTCTCATGCGTCTCCTCATTCTGACAGATCATTGCCCCACCTGAGCGTAAATACTCCGTATGGATTGGTGGCTCCATCTTGGCTTCCCTGTCCACCTTCCAGCAGATGTGGATCACCAAGCAGGAATACGATGAGGCAGGCCCCAGCATTGGTCCACCGCAAGTGCTTCTAAATCCATCATCTGCATCTGTTTGCTGTGGATCACACAATAATGGAGAATACAACATTATGGGACAGATTTATTTTGTACCCATGTGTTACATACCCTGGATTACCAAGCAAGAACACAATGAGGCAGGCCCCAGCATTGTCCAAACAGACACAATCACGATCCAGAAATCCATTATACCATGTTGTCTATCACAAAACTGTAATCTGTACATAAATAGTAATTAATTTATTAAAGTCCATTATTTGGTATTTGGTTTTTGTGACATGTTTGTGGTAATATATTGTTTTGACTTGAACTGGAAACTTAGTGATCTAGAGTGTTGCTGAAAAGTATATTCTAGTTTAAAAAAAAGTATCTAATTATTTTCAGGAAGCATAGCTAATAAAGTTTATTTATAAAGTACATTTAAAACAACAAATGCTGTACCAAAGTGCTGTACAGTTAGGAAAATAAATGCCTGAATTAGATTAAATTAGCCAAGTATAATGGAAAAACAGACTCTAAAACCCCCTATACATCTCAAGCAACACTATTAGGCTATACAAAAAAATGTAAGTCTTCAAAACTAGATTTGTATATTGCCAATGTGGAAGAAGGACCTAACAGAATGGAAGTGCATTCCACATCCTGGGGGCTGCAACTACAAACACTGATCACCCTTAGTTATCAAGCGGGAACGAGAAATAGAGAGGAGTAACTGATTCGATGAACGAAAAGACCTTGGTACAGAATGTGGTTGAAGGAGATCAACAATGTACTGTGGGGATAGACCATGCAAGGCTTTATAGACATACCTGTTGAACAACTTTAAAATCGACTCTGTAGCCACAACTGGTAACCGTAACTGGTACCCATTGTAGGGAAACGAGAACAAGAGGTGATGTGCTCCCTCTTCCTTATACCCGTTAGACGTCTAGCTAAAGTTGTGGCCTAATGGTTAGAGAGTCAGACTTGTAACCCGAAGGTCATGGGTTTCGACCGGCTGGGAATGTAGGTGTAGGAGTGAATGAACAGCACTCTCTTTTGCACAAAGTTCACACAAATTCTGAGTATGGGACACACTTCAACTTTTTAAAAGAAAGATTCATAGTGCAGTTTGCTTAGTGTACAAGTGTACAAAAATCAAAAAGTACGGTCACAAATAAGATTATAACATATAATATTACTATAAAAAAAGTGAAAGTTGACCTCCGTCTGACCTGACTGCAATGTGCTACCAGGGTAGGATCCTCACCAATTCGATGAAAGAGAATAAATAATTACATTTAAGAAATACAATTTCTTTAAAATGATGAACGGTTTCAAGCACACGCACAGAATTTATTTCAGATTTCAAATTGCCATGAATGAGTCACAAATCAATCCTCAAACTATGATTTGTGATGTGGTTGTTCCAGATAAGCATATTATCCTTATGTTAATGTGTGAAAAGAAAACACAATAAATAACTACGACATTACGGTTACTGCCTGGCACATATGTTTAAGACCCTTAAATCCCTCCTTTGGGAGGTCAAGTTTTAAACGTAGACAACAACACCTGTTGATGCCTTCGAGTGATTTCCAGCTCCTTCACCACAGGGCGGAGCTACAACCGTGTTTTACAAAGCAAGGTTGACGTCTGCAGACTACAAGCGCCATCTGTTTACCTTCTCGGCCCTATCTTAATCAAAACGGTATGTAAATATAATATCAAAACACGGCTCATATGTTAATGTTGACAGGTTTTTATGGCGTGTATCTTCATTGAACTTGCTTCCGCTCATTGCTGTCACATGACACTCGCTTTAAATACTAGTCGACGCTCTGCAGCTTTAACATCTATTTTAATTACTATACTGCACGCCGTTTGATTGGCATTTAGATAGTCATTGTGTCAAACGCTGTTATTTAATGTTGACTACTTACAGTAACGTTATATAAAGAAAAGCTTTTTCGTTTCTCTGTTCAGTCGCACTGTCGATGGCAGCACATATATGCTACGTATTAAAAATGTACTAATGTCTTTCGTGTGTTTTGGATTAATGAACTGTGATACTGAAGCCATAATTCATGTTTATCGTCACCTTATGAACCCTAATATGCAAATGCGTTAAGAGGTTCAGAGAGCTGCGAGATGACGCCATGGTTTAAGTAGGTGTGTACATGAAGGGGGCGTGTCGAAGAGCTGGTCAGCGATTGGCTTTCGCTTACGTATTAGAATTCTGTTGCCATAGTAATTTGGTTTAAAAGTCTGGCGGGAGAAGAGCTGATTCGGAATAGAATTGCATAATTTCGTTTCAACAGACTCAGACTGTTACTTCTCATAATGTAACATTTACACATTTCTCTCCAGTCGAACGAAAGTGAAATATGGTGACGAAGAGAATTCGATCCGAATACATGAAGAAATTTAAAGATCCGAAGTGGGACACTTACGCAAAATGTTATGAGGATTTGCTGAAGTACAGGACTGTCAAGACGGCTGTTGGAGCAAGCGCACAACCCTTGGTTTTGGGGAGAATGGGGGAGCGAGATTGGCTCCAGTGGCAAATTCTACTCCTCTAAATCGGAATAAAGTCGAGCCTCTGAGGTTCCATGATGAGAAACCAGAACGATCTGCATGTGTGACACCAGAACCAGCAGCTGAACCAGAACCACAGAGAGAAGTGCAGGACAGAGACACTACAGACACCAGTAAGTCCTGAGCTGCAGGCTGTCATCATCTTCTACTACTAAAAAAGTTTGTGTGTTCTAGCGTTGTTATTGTAAACTAAAACTAAATCTAAATCTTCGTTAAATAAAATCGAAATATTAGATGAAAATCGAGTGGGCATAAAATAAACTTTGAAAGTAAAATAAATTGAAAGCGAAATAGAATATAATAGAAAACCAAAAACTAATAAAAATGACAAGCAAAATTACTAAAATTTAAACAAAAACGAATATATAAAAACACAAAATTAATAAATACTATAATTAGTGTATAAATAATACTAAAATAACTAGTTCATAAGTTATATCTGTTCATACGGCTCACATTCTGCAATATGCAGCTCAATGTTAAAGGGTTAGTTCACCCAAAAATGAACATTCTCTCATCATTTACTTGGGATACAAATGAAGATCTTTTTGAGGAAATCTGAGAGACTTCTGTCCCTCCTTTGAAAGTCCATGCAACTAGCACTTTAATAACTTCAAAAAGTTCATAAAGAGATTGTAAACTAATAACTAAAGTAATCCATATGAATTGAGCGGTTTAGTCCAAATTTGCTGAAGAGTCTCGATCGCTTTATATGATGAACAGATTGAATTTAGTCTTTTATTCACATATAAACATTGATCAGGGAAGATAAACAGAAGCTCAACCGAACCGAACCTAGGGGGTATTCCAGAAAGCAAGGTTAACTTATCGTCACATATACCTTAAACTCTCTGTTGATTAAACCAAACCTTGCTTACTCGAGGTATGCTGTTTCCAAAAAACGCATCCGGGAGTTCTGACAACTCAGAGTATGTTCCCGGTTAACACACAAGACATTCTCGACGGAGCAAAGAATCGATGATTCACCATGGAAACAGACGCTAAGAAAAAAAAAGCACACCATTCTACTTCCTTCTTCCTACATAACCTCCTCATCCATTTCTAAAGATGCTGATGCTAAAACCATATTTACAGTAGATAACTTTACCGTAGTAAAATATTTACATAAGCACAATTTAGCATCATTTTCAAAGTAATGTTCAAAACATGGAAAACTAAATGGCAAGGCATAAAGACACTATAATCTGTGTTACTTAATTAAAATGACAAACACTTTTTAAAGTGCAAAATCTCTCTGTCTTTTCTCCTCAGAGCTAGTTACCAGAGTTGCTGAGCAGAGTCATCAAGAGGGGGAGGAAGAGAACGCCAGAGAATGTGCTCCTGCTCTCAAACCAGAAACTGACACACATATTCTGAACACACCAAAAAGCAAACGCCGCTCTTCACACAAGCATACAAGATCAAAGATCAAGCCTCATGTCACCAAAGACACTGACAAAGAGAACCGTCACCCTTTTGCCCTGTATGGCTCAGGAGAGAAGCAGACCGATATGGCTTCTAGAAAAACCCATAATGTTGGTCCTGCAACATCAACCGCAGAGGTGAGAATCCTTTCAGGAAGCATGTCATATCATAAGTAAGAAAACTACTAACAAAAAGTACTAGAATAAAACAAACATTACAGTTTGATTAATGTAAATATTCCTTATAGGTTGAAATTCACAATTACATAGCCTGACGTCATCATACTCAATTCTAGTCAGAATATGAGTCTGATACTGCTCTGTTGGGCTGTGATTATGGGGGTGTGTTTCAACCGTACCAGGAAAAACCTCAATTGGATAGACCTACAACCAATCAGAGCAAACGGGGAGCGACGCATAACGTTAGTTGTCAAATGTCAACAGAACTCAACTGCACTGTGTTGCCAAGTCCGCGGGTTGAAGCGACCCCAATTATATGATATTACAGACCCAGGAATGCGAATTTTACCAGGCAGCCCTGCCAAAATAACACATATTTTACCCCCCCAAATTGCATTTTTTCCAGAGAACCCCCGGAAAGCTATTGGGCTTGTTTTGGCTAGTTTTGAGTAGCAATTGGGCGTGTTTTGTTGTAAATATTTGGCAACCCTGTCTGCACGCACGCTGGAATAAGTAAGATGAGTGTAAACGATCTTTGC
>JARQWZ010009170.1:0-22299 GCA_033150135.1 Gobio occitaniae
TTTGGGTAGTGTAATGTTATAATAAAATGTCATTAACCCCATATTAAAGGCCCACTGAAGTGCCTTGAACACGCAGCATTATTCAATGTTTTGACGTAAATTTCCCCTGAAACGGCTCCAGCTGTTAGCAACTCCTCCCCCTTTTATAAAACAGCCATAGCGTTTAGTTAATACCACAGTTTGACTAGAGCCTTGACTATTGTTGTTTTGGAACACAACAGCTTATTCATAACCTTAAGGCTAACATAGTCATACTAAAGCTAAAAAAATTCCATTTTGATTTCAGGGGGCCTAAATTACTAAAATACCCTAAATAGACAACAAAGAGCAATAATAATTCACCGCGCTGCATAGGATGGTATGACAAAGGATGACGTACGATGAATGACATGTGCAACAACAAATTCAAGCATACAGTTTCACCTAATTAATTATTAATTTATTTAGTTATATCATTTAGAATTTTAATAAGAGAACAACACCAGTAAACTTGGGGTAATCATGAAATTGTTTTATTCATTACAACATAGGTCAGAATATTCTTTTTCAGGAAACGGGCAGACTTGAATAAATAGCAACACAGTAGCAAACAATACAATAAAAAATTGCAAAACAAAAATAGTTGAAATTGTTGATAGCCAGACAAGTAAATGACACAGTTTTAGTAAAAGTCAAAGACTGGGAGCCTTGGATATTTTATTGAAAATCTGTCATGTACATTTGAAAAACATCCATGGGTAAATTTTACCCCGTGGCGGTTCTAGTGATAAAAACACTGATTCATTCAGAAAGATGAGTCATTGAATCATTCATGCAAGCGAGTTGTTCAAAGATGTGATTTATTTGTGAACATAACAACATAACACATTGCGCATATATATATATATATATATATATATATATAAATATAGTAGAGGGTGTAACAGTACACATATTCGTACCGAAACCTTTCGGTACGGTGTACGCATGCAATGCAATCTTTAACAGTTAACAGTAGGCTTGTTTTAATCCTTCAATCCGAGTTCCCATATGAACATATTAAATATTCAGTACATTTTATCACGAAATTCAAACGATAAATGCCGTTTTATGCTCTTTAATGTAATGTGACTGATCACTGTAAAGGCGCGTCAGTTCAAGCGGTGGCATGGCACACGTGTGAATGCAATCATCTCTTCCTAAAGAATAAACATGAATTCATATCTTAAGGTATGTTGAGGATACATTACAACTTACTGAAACATATCAGATGTCGTGTAATCGCTCAATCAGTGTTTCAGCGGCGGAAAGACATCAATAAAACAGCTTGTAAACGATGTCACGTAGCATTACATTTACCTCAGAAGTCATTCAGTGTCCACAGCTGTTAGTTCAGCTGTTAACCGTTTGCTAAATATGTGCACTATATTAGCCTATTTTCAGTAAACCACTGTTTAATAAAAATAAATAAACAATTTTATAAAACTGCTGTACCGAACCGTGCCTTCAAAACCGAGGTATGTACCGAACCGTCAGTTTTGTGTATATATATATATGTCGGAATGCGCATGGGCTAATTTTCGAGCTACAGGCAAAACAAGTTTACTAAGCCCTTGTCTAGCGATCCCAGATCTATAAGTATCTTTATTTGTACGTTTTCTGGAAGGAGTACCTTTTTGTCCATGATATATTTTGTATTTCAGCAATAGAGATGAGGTGTGAGGTCTTATTTTCAATATTTTCATTCTTTTTTGCATCTTATCTTTGATTCTTGTGCTATTCTGACTATTTCTCCTCCCCTCTCCCTGTTACTCATTCTATGCAACCATGTGCCAATTAAATTTGATTTCATTGCTGAATGCTGACTATAATACACAATCAGTCAAAACAAAACAAAGATTCTGCAATTTTCATCTGCACAAATTGTCATATTTCATTTATCATCTCATCCATCTCCCTGAATAATGGCAAGCCTATCAGTTAAGTTTGGTTTATCAAGCCCCAATTGATGACCCCCCCCCCCCTCCTTCAGCAGGATTATCATCTACTCCTCAAAGTTATCTGCTGAGAAAATACTGATGAAGAATCAGTTACAGTTTTAATTGTCATCCCTCCTTAAAACCCAAAAAGCATTCCTTTGACTTGTTATCAATTACCTGCTGATAATTCATTTTTTACAAGACAAAACCCACAGTGCTGATTATCTTGTGAAGAGACAATGTGCAAATAGGTGGTAGTTTCCCATTGATTCCTCAGTAATTGTTTGCTTGAGCAATGTCACAACATGTTATAATGGCCCTAGAGGTTATGTAGGCAGTTTTGATAATGTCATGCTCATCAGAAACAGAGCATGCCCAGCCATTTGTCAACTGCCTCACAGTATCTGTCACAGTGACTGTATCAAACTCAATCTTCAGTTTCAACATTTGGCCCCTACAGCAGTGGGCACCATGTTTAACCTTGTCTTACTCGCTTTTTCTGCCTTTGTACGATGGAGAACAGGGGAAGATTAAAAGGCCTCGCGTCTGCACCAGACTGTAAAAGGTCAGGACGAAGGGAAATGTCACATTGTACATAATATCTTAAGACATCTACTAACCCTGTGTGTTAAGTCAAGCAGAACAGGATAGACAGGAAGTGAGAAATCCTCTAATGCTTTTCCAAATCCCTGAGATTGGTATTCCGAGGGTTTGACATTCCACTCCCACCTTTCTTATCACATTCCCCTTGTAGTAACTGAGTTATCAAAGCTTTTTCAGGGCCAGAAAGGTCACTGTTGAATATCTCTGTAAACGGCAGGCATGATTATCCAGGCTTAGCACCTGGCACGCATGTAGATGCCTGCTCTTCGAAAAATTGGATATTGATGAAAGGCCAAGTGACCTAAGTGATAAGCTGTACTTGAGCTCTGAAAGATGATAAAAGTATTTCTTTCAAACTAGAAATAGAAGAAATAGTACCTTTTAGATCCGATAGATAATGAAATTTTGGATAAACAATTGAATATAAAGCGAAACCGGGATGTGGGCCCACCCGTAGTCAATTTCATTCTGTCTCTCTCTCATCTGCTCTCTCATGAGGATGAAAGACCGAGACATTTTGACTCTTGGTGACTCCAGAAAGAACGTCTCGGTTACGGATGTAACCCTCGTTCCCTGAGGAGGGAACGGAGACCTAACGTTAGTGACTAACGAATGGGGGTTTCGCTTAGAAGCCTATCATCTTCGAGCTTAGAGAAAATTCCCAATGGCGTGCCAATGCCATGGGGCATGCGGAATTTACATACGTAACTCCGCCTCACCGCGTGAGTATATAAGGAAGTACGTGGCAATATCGCATTGTTACCTGCTTGAGGAGCCAAGACTGAACTCCTGCGTTCCAGGTAGCACAGCTGAAGTGGCAACGGGACGTTACGTCTCCGTTCCCTCCTCAGGGAACGAGGGTTACATCCGTAACCGAGACGTTCCCTTTCGTTCAGTCACTACGACGTAACGTTAGTGACTAACGAATGGGGGACCCAATATAATCCCGCCACTCAGCTGTCTTCCAGCGCCCTGCGTAAGTGAGTACCCTGTCGTAAGAATAATACGGACGAAGGACTCCCACTTAACACAGGAATACCAAGGTACACTGGGAAGCATATCCCAGTGAGGGAATGCCAAGATGCCTACCCGTGGGGAGGACTTAAGAGACACATATGACCCGCTAAGGGCTGCATATGGAAAATCTCTAGGGTACCAGCCGAAGGTGGCATTTTAACCCTAGGGGTGGCGGGGACATGCCAAGGGAAGAAACCCGCTGACTGCGGAGACTTACGGCGGAATACACATGTGGGGGTCGCCGGAGGGGAACCATGCACATGGGGCACCTGGCCGGACATGAGGGTCTGGGCTCGAAAGGGCAGACTGAACTGATGTCGGCGTCAACAGTGCTGGAGGAGCTCAGGGCTCTCGGGGAGCTCAACTGAGGAAAAATCGCACGTATCCAGTCCGTGGAGTGGAATGGCGAGCAAGCGAAGACACCTGAGCCTGGTCCATTACCGGCCCCTCGGGGGGGCGAGTACATAGTCGGACACTGGCTCCACTCGGAGACTGTAGAATCTGGCGAATGTGTTAGGTGTCGCCCAGCCTGCAGCTCTGCAGATGTCTGCTAGCGAGGCGCCATGCGCTAAAGCCCAAGAGGAGGCCACACTCCTAGTGGAGTGTGCCCTCACACCAAGGGGACATGGTCGACCTTGCTGCTGGTAAGCCAAAACAATGGTGTTCACCATCCAGTGAGACAGCCTTTGCTTTGAGAGAGCACTTCCCTTCCGCTCTCCACCATAACAGACAAAGAGCTGGTCTGAGGTCCTGAAACACTGCGTCATGTCTACGT
This sequence comes from Gobio occitaniae, assembly GCA_033150135.1. Lineage (NCBI taxonomy): Eukaryota > Metazoa > Chordata > Actinopteri > Cypriniformes > Gobionidae > Gobio > Gobio occitaniae. The sequence continues at coordinate 4,354 of JARQWZ010009170.1, forward strand.
AGGCGCGCAGGTGCGTACTGGACAGAGCAATGCCAAGGCTGGGTCTGCCTCCTCCAAAGGCAGCGCTTGCAGGTTCACCACCTGGTCCTTAAACGGAGTGGTGGGAACCTTGGGCACATATCCAGGCCGGGGTCTCAGGATCACGTGAGAGTTAGCCGGCCCGAACTCCAGGCATGCTTCGTCAACCGAAAATGCCTGCAGGTCCCCGACCCTCTTAACTGAGGCCAATGCGGTCAGCAGTGCCGTCTTCATAGACAGGAACTTAATATCAACCGACCGCAAAGGCTCAAAGGGAGGCCTCTGCAGAGCACTTAACACTACTGCGAGGTCCCAAGAGGGTACGAGAGGAGAGCGAGGAGGATTCAGTCTCCTGGCTCCCCTCAGGAACCTGATGACCAGGTCGTGCTGAATTACCTTCTTGTTCTCCAAGAGATCGTGGCGGGCAGATATTGCGGCCACATATACTTTGAGGGTGGAGGGAGACAGCCTTCGCTCCAGCCCCTCTTGGAGAAACTCAAGCACGGACCCGATCGGGCATTTCCAGGGGTCTTCTTGGCGGGAAGAGCACCAGGTGACGAAGAGGTTCCACTTCAACGCATAGGCATAGGTGGCAGGCCACTCAAACCTGCCGCGTCCCATCTAGGAGCCACACGCGGAGGCTCCAGTGGTCGGGACGCGGGTGCCATAGGGTGCCCCGTCTCTGAGTAAGGAGGTCCGGTCTCAGAGGAATAGGCCAGGGAGGGGCTGTCCAAGGAGTATGAGTTCGGGGAACCAGGTCCGGCCGTGCCAGTACGGGGCGACCAAAAGGACCTGCTCCTTGTCCTCCCTGATCTTGCACAGGAGCTGTGCGAGTAGGCTCACTGGGGGGAACGCATATTTGCGTAGGCCCCGCGGCCAGCTGTGCGCCAGTGCATCCGTGCCGAGCGTGCCCTCGGTCAGGGAATAGTACAGGCTGCAGTGGGAAGAGTCGTGGGAGGCAAACAGATATACCTGTGCGTCGCCGAACTGTTCCCAAATCAGCTGAACCGTCTGGGGATGGAGTCACCATTCTCCCGGGAGAGGCTGAAACCGCGAGAGCTCGTCGGCTGCGTGGTTCAGGACTCCCGGAATATGGACAGCACGAAGGGACCTCAGGCGCTTCTGACTCCATAGGATGAGATGGCGGGCGAGTTGAGACATACGGCGGGAGCGTAGACCGCCCTGGTTTGTTGATGTACGCTACTACGGCCGTGTTGTCTGACCGGACAAGCACATGTTGACCCTTCAGCAGCGCTCGGAAGTGGTGCAGGGCGAACCGTACTGCCAGCAACTCGAGGCAATTGACATGCAGGAGGCGCTGGGGTCCTGTCCAGGAGCCCGCGGCTGCTTGTCCATTGCAAATGGCACCCCAGCCCGTGGCAGAGGCATCCGTCGATACGACAACATGCCTGGAAACTCGTTCTAAGGGCACACCGGCCCGTAGAAAACTGAGGTTCGACCACGGGGTGAGCGTCTGTAAGCAGGCCCGAGTCACTTGGACCCGGAGCGTGCCAGACTGCCATGCCCATCTCGGGACTCGATCGCGAAGCCAGTGCTGAAGCGGTCTCATATGAAGCAATCCGAGCAGCGTTACCGCGGCTGCAGATGCCATATGCCCCAGGAGCCTCTGAAATAGTTTCAGTGGAACCGCACTCTTGCTCTCGATTTGACGGAGGCAAGTCAGCAGAGACTGCGCGTGCTCGCTCGTAAGCTGCGCGCACATGGCGACCGAGTCGATCTCCATACCGAGAAAAGAGATCCTCTGCACGGGGCAAAGTTTGCTCTTTTCCCAGTTGACCCGAAGGCCCAGACGGGCTAAGTGGTGGAGAACCAGATCTCTGTGTCCGCACACCTGCTCTCGAGAGTGGCCCAGTATGAGCCAGTCGTCGAGGTAGTTCAGGATGCGGACCCCGTGCTGCCGAAGGGGCGCAAGGGCTGCCTCGGCAATCTTTGTGAAGACGCGAGGGGACAGAGATAGCCCGAATGGGAGAACTGCGTACTGATATGCCCGCCCCTCGAAAGCAAACCGTAGGAACGGTCTGTGTCGAGGAAGGATGGAGACATGGAAGTAGGCGTCCTTCAGGTCGATCGCTGCAAACCAATCGAGAGGACGAACGCATTCGAAAAGGCGTTTCACAGTCAACATCTTGAACGGAAGCCGGTGAAGGGATCGGTTCAAGATGCGAAGGTCCAGGATTGGTCGTAACCCACCGGTTTTCTTGGGTACAATGAAGTAGGGGCTGTAGAACCCCGACTTCATTTCGGCCGGAGGGACAGGCTCGATCGCACCCTTCGCCAGTAGAGTGGCAATCTCCGCACGCATGACGGGGGCATGGGCCCCGGTCACGGTATAGCGGACTCCCCTGTAACAGGGAGGAGCCTGCGCGAACTGAATCGCGTAGCCGAGCCTGACGATCCGCGCAACCCAGCGGGACAGCCCCGGAAGCTGAAGCCACGCTTCCAGAGACTGCACCAACGGGGTCATACGGACGGCAGACGTACCCAGGGTGGGGCAGCGAGGCAGCGTTACCGGCCCGGACAGGGGAGGCTGTTGGGCGTCCCGGGGTCGGGGCACGGTTAACGGCTGCGCCCTGACAGAGGAGACCAGGGAAGGACGCTGGCGACAGAGAGGGACGAGAGTGGCGAGACCCGAGGGTGGTGCGCACTGCTGTCACCGATCTCTGGGGGCTCAGGATGGGGTTGTCAGTTCTTTCTTTAACCACATTAGGGTGCTGCTGACCCGGGGGCCAGCAGCTGAACAAAAGATTCTCCCCCGGCCCTCCACCGGAGGAAGGAGCGGCCCTGCTGCCGTCTCCTGGAAAGAACTGCCCATCCCTGAGCCGTCCGCAGCAGGAGCGGCGCTTAGCCTGGCGTTTTTTTGCGGGCTGCGGGGCTGGAGCGGACTGGGACGCCTTCCTGCGGCTGCCTCTGCGCGGCCCGGGTGGAGGCTGCTGCTTGGGTGGCGCAGAGGTAGAGGGAGCCGCAGGAGGGTGCCCTCGGCGGCGAGCAGGCTGAGGCAACTGCGCGGGCGGTGGGGTGGAGGCAGCAGCTGACCGCCGGGGCAGTATGTATTTTATAGCCTCAGTCTGCTTCTGAGCGGCCGAGAACTGTTGGGCGAAGCTCTCGACTGCTCCGCCGAATAGCCCATCCTGGGATATGGGGGCGTTGAGGAAACGGGTTCGCTCAGCGTCACGCATATCGGCCAGGGTGAGCCATAGGTGTCGCTCCTGAACCACATTTGTGGACATCACCTGACCCAGGGAGCGTGCGGTCACCTTCGTCGCCCGGAGAGCGAGGTCGGTGGCGGCACGCAACTCATTGCTGAGTCCTGGGTCAGCCCCCCCCTCGTGCATATCACACAGCAACTTGGCTTGGTAAGCCTGAAGAGTTGCCATGGTATGCAAAGAAGCAGCGGCCTGCCCCGCAGCTCTATAGGGCTTCGCCACCAGGGATGACGAAAACCTACAGGCTTTGGAGGGGTGCTTTGGGTCACCACGCCAGGACGAAGCGCTCTGAGGACACAGTTGCATCGCAACAGAACGTTCGACTGGGGGGACCCCAGTGTACCCATGAGCCTCGGCTCCATCGAGGGAGGTGAAGGCGGAAGAGTTCGCCAAACGTTCGCGGGAAGACAACGGGGACTTCCAGGAACGCGCGATCTCTTCATGCACCTCGGGGAAGAAAGGATTTGGAGGAGCGGTCGGACGGGTGTCCGAGCGCGCCGCCCCCAGAAACCAATCGTCCAACCGCGAACGCTCAGGCTGAGGCGGAGGGTTCCACTCCAACCCAAGCGCTGCGGCGGCCCGAGACAGCATGGCTGTCAATTCTGGGTCCGACTCGGGCAATGCTGGCGCACCCGAGAGTCCTCAGATGACTCCAGCCCACCTTGTGATGAGAACATGAGTCATCCACGAGCGCTGCCTGAGCGTGCTGAAAGCCCAAACACGTCACACAGCGCTCGTGCCCGTCAAAAGATAGAAGAGATCTACCGCACCCAGAAGTGCACGGACGAAACATCCTGAAAAGGACGTGTCACGTGCAAGCTCTTTTGTGAGAGGAAACTTGGCAGTCGATGCCGAAGCGCCCAGGGAAACACACACCAGCTGTCAGACAGACCACTGCGCAGATCAGCAGGCAGGAAGTATGTTATCACTGGAACGCGCCGTCACACCAACACCGACTGGAAAGCTGCTCGTCTCGAAGAAGCTGACAAGTCTCAGAAGGCTGTAGGAGTGAAGAGGTCCTCTTGGCTCCGAAAGCAGAAACATAATGCGATATTGCCACGTACTTCCTTATATACTCACGCGGTGAGGCGGAGTTACGTATGCAAATTCCGCATGCCCCATGGCATTGGCATGCCATTGGGCGTTTTCTCTAAGCTCGAAGATGATAGGCTTCTAAGCGAAACCCCCATTCGTTAGTCACTAACGTTACGTCGTAGTGACTGAACGAAAGGGAAAGCCATTTGTCATTTTTGCATGAACACTTTGAACCTCAAGAGCTTTGTCAGATTGTAAAATGCGAGTCCCTCAGGAGCAGAGTATTCATCTGTGGGCTCATATACATTTTGTCATCACTAATGGTGTGTAGCTTTGATTTAGCATCGGATTAATCTTAGAAACTGAAGATAAATTGCTGCACCATGGACAGTCAGCCATTTATTATGACAGTGGTTTAGTCTATTCAAAATAATCTTTTGTCCTCACATCAGCTTTTTTTCTTCTCGCTCTCTTTTTTTCAGTCACAATTCAGTGCCCATTTTGACTTCTGTGTGGATTTTCTTCTTCTAGAAAACTTCTTTCCTGTAGCTTTTGTGAATTGTTTCAACATTAGTAGGAATTTGATTTTGTTAGCTGGCGATTGAGACTGGGACTGGGAGGTTGGATTCTCTCTCAGTGATCCAGCAAATCTAAAAATATCTCACCAGGCTTTCTTCTTCTGATTATGAATTTTGCAATACCAAATAAACAAAGCATTACATTAATCTTGTCAGCCAACAAACTGCTATGTCATCCCACCTGTCTGTTAGGCCGCAAATAGCTTCAGCATGTTATGGTGTATTTACTTGCTTATGAGTTTAGCAATACAATAAGTATAATACTATCTCAAAGGAAAATGTTAATGCTCAAAAGATTTTGCTTTCATACAGTATGAGAAATTACGTAGTTCTATATGTTTAATTTAATTGACAACTTTGTCTCAGACACTTCTCCTAAAATATCTTTTGGGGGCAGTCCAAAATTATTAGTAGAGTATAAACCTATACAGCGAGTTTTAATGGTGCTGCTCAGGTCATTTGGTCTTGGAAAGATTTGATGATAAATGTTTGAGTTCATATTGAAATTCCTGACATTTCATTTCAGATTGTGAAATCTGAGCACAGTTCGAGAGTCTTTTTTCCCAGAAGAAAATTCTGAGAACCAAAAGTTTCCAAAAGTATTTGCTTTCTTATTACAAGAAACAATTGATAGATGCCCTTGTATGATTTTTTTTCTTCTACAAGTATTAGCCATCTCAGTATTTGATTAATGGCCTTCTAGTTCTAGGAGAACAGCATATCAACAAGGTCATGATGCACAGATGGATATGTGACTCCAGGCAACTGCTGAAAAGGCTTTAATCCCTGATGGATAGGTTAAAGGATTCAACAAACATATCATCATTAATTCTCATATGCTGAACATGTCACTTTTGTATTGTTTTAGGAAGACACAAGAAGTAAATCCTTTCCATTTTGTTTGCTTAAAATGCAGAATGCAATTTTAATAAGGTGCCACACTGTGTATTGATTCAGTGTGCATTCATCAGATCCCAATCTCAGAGCAATTATTTATAACTAATTTACAATTCCATTATCGAAATGTATAACTAAAGGATTTTTCAGCCAAGGGTCAATTTAAATAAAACTAGTAAAACAAGGTTGGCTGCATTTGCCCTTGCACTTTCAGGTTTTGACTCAATGATAGTGATGGTAGTGATGTTCGGTTGTTCTTTTAAGCCAGTTCATAGGAAATAACCGGTCGAGCTGAATTGAACTCTAGTTTTGGGTTTGATGGCGCAAGACGCACAGCCAAAGTAGCACGTCGGACTCAAAAGAGAACGAGAGAACCCCCTCCCCCCCACCCACCACCACCACCCCCATAAAAAAAATCATAATAAAATTACTAAGAAACCACTGAATTAAAAAACACAACATATGTATCATTTTTAGCTTAGAAACACTCGCTTTATGCTTTATATAATGTATACAACTTTAATGCTTTATATAATGTAATTGAATGAGTTATAAAAAAAATCACCCCCCCCTCACAGTTGTCATGAAGGGCAAAATTAGCTGTATAGACCAAAATCACAATTTGTACTAGGCTGTAAACATGTTTTAATCTGCTGTAAAGTTGGGCATTTAACATGGGGCTCAATGAGATTCTGCTCCCTTCTGGAGCCTGTCCCTAATGGCCAGTCGATGAATTGCAGTATATGTCACTTCCGTATTGGCTTCAAGAGAAACTGCGGGAGGTTGCCGCTTGGTCATATGTCCTTTGAAAGGTCTCACGGAATACAACAAGCATAATTGTTTTGGGTTTGACTAAACAGAGCTTGTAACTTTCATGAAACATGCTCAGATTGTGGAAATCATCATTATTTACATCATATTCTCACGATTAAAAAGAACCAAAACTCACCATAATCAGTCACTTAGATCTAAAGATATTCCTCATGGAGTTATAACAAAATGACACAGACCGGAAAAAACTTGTTTGGAGAGGTTTTTGGATGCTTGGCTAAACAAAAAAGGCTACCTTGGTTCCAAATGCTATAACTTTGATTACTTTATGCCATCCCATCAATTTTATCCAGATGCAGCTCACATGTTCGGGAACGTCATCAAAAAATAATTGTCCTACTTTATTTCCTTCCTGAGCTATTGCATGTCAAATAAGAAAGATATGTAAAATGAGCTGTTTCCTTATCAGCTGTTTCTCAGCATGAGAATGTCCAAATGTAATGTTTTTTTCTTCTTCTAAAAATGTAAAAAGTTTTCTATCAAACGATATTTACCTTTTGAATCTGCTTGCTATAGTTTTGAGTCTTTACTTTTGTGCAAGTCTCTCAGAAAAAGCAACTCTAAAAATGCCTTCAGGGCTTAAAGGGTTAAACAACATTTTTTTAAACTTGCAAAAACCTTTCTGTTGAGAGATGTAAATTAATTTTACTATAGTTTATGGTGCATGCAGGTTATTATACGTTGTTAAATGAGAATCAAGGAGTTTATAAGAAGGTTTAGTCTTTCTATATACTTTAGATGCGTAGAACATATCCACTTTTTGCATCACGACCCATATAAACACGAACCACATGCTACACAGAACACAACAACACACACGCAGACAGAAGAGCATACGCCCCGAGTGAACTTAAAACAGCATGCTTACACAACGAGACCAGAGACCTAACACACAGAGCATCAAAGTCACGGAACCTTCTACCCATCACTACTTCTCAGGGCTGCGAGATTGAGTCTGTCTCTAAATTCAAGTATCTTGGTATCCTAATTGATGATTCACTCTCTTTTAAACCTCTCATTCAACAGTTGGTAAAAAAACTAAAGCTGAAATTGGATTTTTATTTTAGAAACAAGTCATGTTTTTCCTTTGAGGCAAAAAGGAGGCTTGTTGCTGCCACTTTCTTGTCAGTGCTGGACTATGGCGATGTTTCATCACAAGCTTGAAACTGTTGGATACTGTTTATCATGGAGCTCTTAGGTTTATCACAAACTTTAGAGCACTTACTCATCACTGTTCTTTGTATGATCGGGTTGGTTGGTCTGCATTGTCCACCCGTAGACTTAATCATTGGTACATTTTTATCTACAAGGCAATTCTTGGTCTGCTTCCCCCATACCTTCAATCTTACATCGAAAAGAAAAGTACAGGAAGATATTGTCTTCGCTCTGAGGACTTATTATTATTAACTGTCCCTCAAGTCCGGACAGAACTGGGAAAAGGGGCTTTCAAGTATGCGGCCCCCTGCACTTGGAATCAGCTGCAAAATGTGCTGAATCTTAAGGAGCCAGTTTCGTTGGTTGATTTTAAGTTACTTTTAAAAAACATGGAAGCTACACAAACTGACTGTAGATGTTATGACTGACTCAGTTATGACGGACGATCCTTGCTGTTGTTTATCGCTTGCGATATGTGAAATTCTGATTTCTTATGACTTTATAATTATTTATTACTTGTACAAATTGTTATATGTTGATGTTATATGTTTTTATGTCTGTAACCTTGTTAAATGTGCTGCTGCCTGTCTTGGCCAGGACGCTCTTGGAAAAGAGATTTTTATTCTGGTTAAATAAAGGTAATAATAATAATAATAATGAATGTCTGAACCCTGACACAGAACCGAAACCAAACTAGACCATACACAAAACTACTCACTTATCGGACGAAAAAGCATATGGCCCGAGTAAACTCGGAACCAGACCTTCACAAAGACAAGACCAAAGGAGTGCCAGGGTCACAAAATAAGAATAAACCAGACGGAAATGACAGAACCCTGACATGCATAGTAGTCAGAGATCAATTTGCCATTTTGTGGGGTTGTTGTTACATTAAATGGGACAGAATTTGTGCCACATTGTGCCAAACTAATTCTAGAGGAACAATGTGAAATTCAATAAACTCATGATGTTGCTTTTTTCAGCAACCTGAATTGTGAAAACTTTGGCAGTCCAGTGATTGGTTCTTCCTCCTAAACATTATAATTTTAACACAGTTGCTTTTAGCCCCATTTTTGCTTCCAATATCATAGTAGTGCAATATATATCAAATGGTCTGAAAAAGGACTGTGGGTGGTCAATGATACTGCCTTATTGATAAGCCAAGTAAATTGACTTAAAACAGCAAAGGGTGCCTGCAACTCTAAGAAAGATGAATGCACTAAACAATAATTGATTAGCAGTCTCTCTCTCAGCGTTCAGTAACCTTGGTCATGCACCATCATTTCCCTCTAGGTCTGTGATTGGAAAGTGATTTCATTTACTGTATGCGGTACATTTTTCTGCACTGAAATCTGTAATGAAAAAGTATTGGAAATGTAATGAGATGTACTTTAATTTATCTAGACCAGGGGTGTCCAATCCTGTTCCTGGAGATCTAGGGTGCTTCTCAATACTCAAATTGATGCTTCCTCGTTTCTTCGCTCCTCCGTCCTCCAGCCTGTAACCCGGAAACCGATCAAAGTTAGCCATCATGAAGGTCATCTCAATTCTCTAATTCAGGGGTGGGCAATTCATTTTCCCAAGGGGCCACACGAGAAACTGGGGAGGTTGTAGAGGGCCGGGCCAATTGAATTCAGTGTATAAATTAGGGGTGTAACGGTTAGGGTATGGAACCGAGAACCGGTTCTTATGCAGAACCGAAACAGATTTTTGAAAAGTACCAGAACCGCGCAAAATTCCTAAGTTTCGGTTCTGAAAACGGTTCTGGTGCAATGTGTGTGCGAAGCGCTGGAAGCGTATCCTTTAATAGCGAGTGACAGCCAGTGTTGCCAAGTCCGTGGTTTTCCCGCGGAATTGGGCTACTTAAACACTGTTGCCGCGGTTTCATGTCCGCGGGTCGAAGCGACCCCAATTATGTGATATTTAGCCCCGGAAATATGCACGCACACGAGTCTAACATGCAGAGCGTGTATCCTATGTGGAAGTCCTTCTTGTAGAGAAGCCTGACGCACGAATACATTGTCACAATAATTTGAATTTATGCTTTACCTTTGCAGTTAAAATAAACCATATATCATATATATTTCAACAGGGAATCTTGCTTTATTATTATTTATTAATTTCTTTAATAACCAAACATCAACAACTTAAGGGCAGATTCCTTGAGCGCAGCTGATGATGCTTTGAAGTGACGATCGAGTGATCAAGAATATTCCAATAAGATTTCCTTCGATTCCTCCGTCCTCAATTTATTTCCTTGCAGCCTTCCTTCGCAACCTACGGGGGATGGAGCTGAGACGCGAGGAAAGGAAACGAGGATGTACAAATAAGAAATGAGAAGCAGCCATACCTTCCTGCAAATTTCAGATCCAATCCTGATCAAACATACCTGTCTGTATTTATCTGGTGCTCCAGAAGATCTTAATTAGCTGGTTCAGTTGTGTTTGATCAGGGTTGAAGCTGAACTTTGCAGGAAGCTAGATCTCCAGGAACAGGATTGGGCACCCCTGGGCCCATTTTTATCAAGCTTCTCAAAAGGGCCATTTTATAAAAGCAAGTTATCAAATTTCTTAAAGCTAAGAATCACTCTTACTCTCTCAGTTATTTAAGACAGCTCGAGAGGTCTCTCAAGTGGTTAGGAGTTGCCAGTAGGGGCTTGTTATGTTACTGAGGTCAGAAATGTGCGTGAATCTTTCAGGAGAGGAAGAATGTTTTTGAAATGTTTGACGACGAGCAGTTAATCAAACGGTATCGTTTGGACAGAGCAAGCATCATCTTTGTCAGCGTTGGTTGATGTTGGGCTGAACTTGCCTTTTAGAACATGTTTCCGGTGTTTGACTAATTCAGCAAGCAGTAGCGCTTCTTCCTCTGGCCATTTCGGTTTTCTTTTGGAATCCATGGTGGCTGATAATATCATAAAATCTAGGCTATATATAGGCAAGTCCGTTAACAGCACACCAGTTTAAATTTTGTAATTAAGACATGGTGGAAAACAGGTTTATCTTTAATTTCCAATGTGTTTATCTTAATGTATTCTCTTGAAAATTCTTTATTGTCAAATGTGTGTTGAATGTAAACTCCTCTTAGGAATTTTACCATTCAATGTGAATTTATCTGAGAATATTCTTAAATAAGGAAATCTATTCAGTGACTGGTCCATGCCTGTCGTCATCCAAAATCCAAAATCACACAGCAAAGTGTCGTGAATCATCTCTAAGACTGGCACTTATTATTTAGTCCTACACTTCACTTAAATTACAACTAAGATTCTTGATAACTAACTTTTAAGCGCAGCTTTGAGTAATTCTCTGAGGCTTGATAAATACGGCCCAGTTCTACACTGCTGGCCAAAAAAAAAGTTGCTGTTTGGATTTAAATAGGCAAATACTTAAGAGTCCATGACTAGATTTTTATTGCAGTGATTATTATGTTTCTTGCATGATATATGTTTGGGAACAGTTATTTTAACCCTAATTGATGGGGTGTGTAGCTTTTTTATTTCTTAAAAAAAAAAACACGTAGGAAGACTAACCATGGCCATATTCCAGGATGAAAAAGACAAATTGTGAAAGAATGGTTGGGAGGGAGCATGAAGAGGAGCATAAATTCACTGAACACCTTTAGGATGTGCTGGAGGAGACTTTACAGAGTGCTGGACTCTTGCATTGTCAATTCAAGATCTTGACCAAAAATCAAGCACCTCTTGATGGAAATAACATCACAACATTAATTTCCATCAATAGGTGCCAAAAAAAGTGTGCTGTCAATTCATTATCAGTATGCCTTACAACTTAAAAGCTCACATACATATTCATAATATAAATATACATATAAATAATGTTAATGTAAAAGCTTCTAAAATGTAAACACTTTTACTTGAGATGTACAAATGCTTTTGAATCCTTTGAGGTTCATATTAATTTTAATATTACAGTTCTTCTCAATCGCTTTGGTACTTTTTTGGAAACGTTGGCTGCATCCGAAAACCTAGGCAGCTGACTCGTTGCCTCGCTGCCTTATCAGACAATGGCTTGTAAGGCAGCGTTTGTGCATTAAGGCACCTCACAAAACTAATTTAGGACAGACTTCTTAGGGAGTGTAACCATTTAATGATCTTCAGTAAAATAGAGAGAGCTTTGGGGAGAACTAAACAAATATATAATTACTACCTTAGTAATTTTTCGCTAGAAATGACATCAGAAGTAGAAAATGTTGGTCAAAAACGAACATTTACACACAAGCTGACCAGCAAACGCAAATTTCGGACGCCATCTTTTTTTTCTCTAGCTCAACTGTCACAGAATGGAACGCACAGGATTGTGGGATATCAAAGGTAGCGAAGGATACAAATATACTTCCTTCAAAAATCGATCAGATGAAGGTATCTCAGGAGGCAGGAAGTGAGCTCAAATTAGATTTGGACATGCCTTGGTGCCTTCCTGCCTTGAAATGTATCCTCCTAAGGCACCATTTTCTAGGTTTTCGGACGCAGCCAGTGTTAACATTCTCTAAACTGGAAGTGTGTAACACCTTCGGTTTTACTCACATCGCCATCCTTTTTTACGTGTAATTGTCAAAACTGTTTGCTGGAACATCAGAACTATAGTAATAACTCAACTAAAACATTTAATTCATGATTCAAAACCTAGTTATTGTGTCAGTAAATTGGCCAGTGCCACCAAATTAAAAGTGTTTTTGTCATTGTGTTGAGCCATACTGTTCAAAAATGTTTAGATGTTTTTTTTTCAGTCAACCATGGAAATTATTATATAAATATTTCATGTTTGTTGGCGAGTCAATACTGTACACAGAATAAGAATATGAACATTTGTATTTATACAGTACATTTATTTTTGTAAAAAAACTCAGTTGCTTGTCAATATTTATTTTTTTATTTGACATTTCATATTCATTATGTGTTACCGTAAATTCTGAACAGAAAATTGCCACAAAATTACATCCATGAAAAAAAAAAACAATCTTGGTGGACATCCTGTCGCTCTTGTTGGTCTGTCCAAAAACATAACATCTGATGTTTTCCCTCGAGTATTGCAACCATCCCCAGCAATGATCACCTGTAATGGCTTCACAAGTGGCATTCATAGCATCTAACTGAGACATCTGATCTTGTGGTCAATGGTCATATACTTTCCACCTCCATGCTGAAAAAAACCCCTCTTCTATCGGATTCAGGAATGGGGTGTAGGAATGTGCAGCAAACCATTACCTAACAATGATGGTTCGGTGGAAGCTACACTATACTAAGTGCACACCAATGGTTTACCTGGACATATTGCTCTCGCAGCTCCTTCACTCTTTCACTATTCCTCTCAAATTTGTCTCAGTCATTTTATGTCTTTTCAAAACTCTGTCTATAGTGGAAATGCTGAAAGAATTTATATTTGCAAAGACATCATTGTCATTTATGAATGCAGTTTGGACCTCTCTTAGCCTGATGAAATTGTTGGCTATGACCTTGTGGCAAATTTCTTGTTTTTTTTCCGGATGACTAAATACTGCTCCTCTACTACCAGCATGAGGTTGTTGTGCAGTCCTATATATGTAGAATGTACAAATAGACTTGCATTTACCTTTTTAATTGTCTACAATTTGCACAATAACTAAATGCACATGGCTTATTGTTTAAATTTGTATTTACTCTTTTGCACACACATGCCAAAACACTTGCAATTTGCTAAAACAAGAAACTATTTGTTGAGATTTCCGAACGTATTGTTTTGAAAAATATATATAATTTAAGAATTGAGCCAAAGCGATTGAGGAAAAACTGTAATACATATCACACACACAATTACAAAGTTCTGTCATGAAACTCTATATGTCGCAGGCCGATCTTTCAGTCACAACGTTCTCCACAGGGCACAGCTGATTGGTTACTGGCTGTAGCCAATGAGCTTGCAGCTCAACTTTCAAATAATCTGTATAGATCTAAAATAGGTAATTCATGTATTCATTGTACAGTAGTCTGGCTATCACCAGACCAAGCTCAATTTAAGATTTAACATTGGTCTGGGGAGTCTGCTATTTATTTTCTAAAGCACAAGAGGAGTGATCAACTAGCATAAATTAAAAGACTCTGTACGCAATTTGATAGTCCTTCAACCAATCAGACCACAAGAGGCGTGATCAACGGGCATCGATCCATCCCTTCTCTATCCGTCATTGTGTTAAACCTGCCATAAGACAGTCTGTGATTGGTTACCGCAAAAGTATAACAGAAGCAGTAAAAATTAATGTACAGGTTTCCAGACCGAGTTGCAGGGCGAAATCAAATCGCCGGCAGATCAGGCTGGGTTTACCCAGTCTAATTGTACAGCATAAGACCAAACACATTAACATTGTCATATCCATTACCATGCCAAAAACTCGGAGAGTTGTCATGGTAGAAATAAGTGTGTGTAAGTTGTATATAAGCACATTTTTTAAAAGATTTTAAAGTAAAAAATTAAAATAAGAAATTCATTTTTCAAGTGATTGCGGATATGACAATTCATGTGAGGTGTTTATAAAATGCTTTCGTATGTTTCTATCGATATAAAGTTTATTTAACAAAGTTCGGGAGGAGCACGTTCAGGTAATCCAACTAATCAGTGCAAGAGGAAGCCGGTGTATATAAAGCTGTCCCTCACCTCTGTTTCACAGCATCCCTTCACCACCCCATCATCTTCTTGGCTAGTTCCTGTCCCTGTCAAGAAGGCGGAGTACTCTGAGTTAGGGCCAAATTACGAGCACTGAGTCCTCCCTGCCAAATAGCTTAATTTTACTGATTTTATGTACTTGTGAACTGTCTGTTTGGCTATGTGTAAACTCCATCAATTCATCTTAAAGGGTTACATCAGCGAATAGCATTAAGCTTTGTATAAGTAGAAACCCGGTAGTATATTTGAATTATCGTACTTTACGCTGTACTTTTGGCCAGAGGCTAGAGACTACAACCAATAGTAAAAGTTAGTTCTGCATGTTTTAAACCTGCCCATAAGGGGAGGGATCTGTACGTTAAATAATGTTTTATCAACAAAGCCCAGGAGGAGCACGTTCAGATAATTGACAGGAGTGGAGAGTTACTCAGCGAATATGCGTGGTAACGTTAGCAGAACACGACAATTAAGTTAGCTCGTTACTTTGCTAACTTTGCTGCTAACAACTATATCACTATGTATAAGCTACTGTGTGATCCGAAATCGTGTCAAGTATTAGCGAGAGTCTTACCTCTAGGCGAATGTTTTTAGTGCCAGATGGCCCAGGCTGTTCGTCATCTGGGAAGCTGAATATCGAAGGAATCGCGGTGTCCTTCAGAGTGGCTCTCTTCATTCCAAGCACATTCGGCGACTGAACACCCTCCATATTTTCAGGTTTTCCATATTAGTGTCCTCTCCAAAATCCGCGTGGTTGATAGCCCGCAGCCACTGTTTGCACATTTTAGGAACTAGCACGTCACGGAGACTCACGATATCACGGCGTCTTTTTAGTTTCTAGTCAACTAATGTTAGAACATGAGCCAAAAACCCATTTTCTGGCTTTTCTCAGTCTAAATTCAAAAATAATTTCACATTTCTACTACATAAATGACCCAGTTTAAATACAGATTCATCTTCCCAGCGCTGAAGTACCCCTTTAAGACTGGGACACATTAAGCTGATGTGTGGCTGTCGGGCTGCTTTTGAGCGTTGGTCGGCTACTTTTTTTCGGTGTGTTCCTCACCATTGTTTTTTTTTGGCCCGATTCAGTATGTTGAATCGGCGTCTGGCTATCGATGAGAGAACTGATTGGCTGTTCAGTTTAGTGTACGAGTCAGTGAATGAGAATAAATGTGAAAGTAATGAAAGCAAGCAAAGAAGTCCGATGGTACAGACATCTACTGTCATCTTACCTGAGTATTTGAATAGGCCTAAACAAATATTTTCATAATTACATGAGCAGACTGGAATGAAGAAAGTGATCAGGGTGATTGATATTCAAAATGTTTCCCTTTTTGATTGACAGAAATAAACTATTGAGACCTGCTGATATAGACATATTTACTTACACACAGGTGCAGAACACATGGGCTATAGTTGACAGTCGCCTTTAGTCCTTTTGGTGTGTTCAAGCACAGCTTTCTGGTCGAGACACAGCCAAAGAGAGGCAACAATACAGACAGCTTTCATCGCCGCTAGTTCTTTGACGTTGGCTCGGGCTTTAGGCAAGATGCATCAGAGAAAAACACATCACTCTGACTGGCTTGTTTTACTGGAACTGAATTCCACATTATTAATTCAGAATCAGAAATAGCTTTATTGCCAAGTGTGCTTGCACACACAAGGATTTTTTATTGGTGCTGAAGCTTCCAGTGCACATATACAATACAAACACAACAAGAACATAGTAATACAAATTCTAAGAATAAAAATATGAAAATAGCATTAAAAAAATATTTGGTCACAGTTACGTTTAGTCAGAATAAACATTTACAGATTATAAACATATTAACAGTATGCGAGTAGTATGTATAAATATAAATATCTCCTGAGTTTAGAAGATGTTGCACTAAACAGTGGGAGTATTGCAATTACAGGCATATGGCTTTGGGAGGGGGGGGGGGGGGGGGTGTATTTTAACTGTTTAAGAGGGAAATGGCCTGTGGGAAGAAACTGTTCCCGTGCCTAGATGTTCTAGTGGCCAGTGATCAGAGTCGCCGTCCTGATGGTAACAGTTCAAACAGGAGGTGTTCAGGGTGAGTGGAGTCTGTGATGATTTTCCCTGCTCTCTTCCTCACTCTGGAAGAGAACAGGTCCTGGAGGGTTGGCAGGGAGGCACCAATAATCCTTTCTGCAGTCCGGATTGTGCGTTGTAGTCTCCTGATGTCAGATTTGGTAGCTGAACCAAACCAGACAGTGATGGAAGTCCATAAAACAGACTCAATGACAGCCGTGTAGAACTGAATCAGCAGCTCCTGTGGGAGGTTGAACTTCTTCAGCTGACGAAGGAAGTATAGTCTCTGCTGGGCCTTTTTCACAATGGAGTCAATGTGATTGTCCCACTTCAGGTCCTGAGAGATAGTAGTGCCCAGGAACCTGAATGACTCCACTGCTTCCACAGTCCTGTTCATGATGGTGAGTGGGGGGAGTGCTGGGCTGGTCCTCCTGAAGTCCACTATCATCTCCACCGTTTTGAGCGTGTTGAGCTCAAGGTTGTTATAACTGCACCAGACAGCCAGCTATTCAACCTCCAGTCTGTAAGCAGACTCATCACCATTTTGGATGAGGCCGATGACAGTGGTGTCGTCTGCAAATTTCAGGAGCTTCACAGAGGGGTCTTTAGAAGTGCAGTCATTGGTGTACTGGGAGAAGAGCAGTGGGGAGAGAACACGCCCCTGGGGGGCACCAGTGCTGGTAGTGAGAGTCCTGGATGTTTCCCCAGTCTCACAAGCTGTTGTTGGTCTGTCAGGAAGCTGGAGATCCACTGACAGATTGAGGATGGCATGGAGAGCTGGGTCAGTTTAGCTGAGAGAAGATCAGGCATGATGGTATTGAAGGCCGAACTGAAGTCCGCAAATTGAAGAGATCCTGCAAGGGTCCAGTGGTGTCCTTCAGGTGGGCCGAACCAGTCTTTCAAACGAATTCATGACCACAGACGTGAGAGCGACAGGTCTGTAATCATTAAGTCCAGTGATTTTGGGGTTTTTGGGGACGGGAATGATAGTGGAGCGTTTGAAGCAGCAGGGAACTTCACACTGCTCCAATGATCTGTTGAAGATCTGCGTGAAGACCAGCGCAGGCTTTCAAACAGGCAGATGAGATGCCGTCTGGGCCTGAAGCTTTCCTAGTCTTCTGTTTTTTGAAGATTCTGGTTACGTCCTCCAAACAGACCTTAATCTCCGGTCGTATGAAGGGGGGGGGGGGGGGGGGTACAGGAGGTGATGGGGGACGTGTGAAGTGCAGATCTGAGCGTGTGTGTGGTGTGAGACTGGGCTTTTCAAACCTGCAGTAGAATGCATTCAGATCCTCAGCCAGTTGTTGATTCTCTACAGAACGGGGGGATGGTGACTTGTAGTTGGTGATGTTCCTCATGCCTGTCCAGACTGAGGCAGGGTCGTTGGTTGAAAACTGGTTTCTCAACTTTTCAGAGTGGCTTCTTTTAGCAACTCTGATCTCCTTTGTCAGTCTGTTTCTGGCCTGGTTATACAAGACTTTATCCCCACTTCTGTA
>JARQWZ010009171.1:0-22296 GCA_033150135.1 Gobio occitaniae
TACCTGTTAACATCTGTGTCTGCCTCCTGTGTACTTGTAACAGTAGCTTTATAATAAGTAGCTTTTAAATACACGAAAAAGAGCTCAATTCACTTTTTTGTTTGTTTTTTAAAAACATCTATATAGTTTTTATAAGTTTTTATTTCTGTTTTAGTTAGTAGGCAATATCAGGTTAAGCTAAAGCTTCAAAAAAGTTTATTTATTTTTTGAATTTCAGTTAACATTTATTTAATTTCAAGTAATGAAGATTTTTTTAATGGTTTTATTTAACCGTGATACTTTATTGAATATGTGTCAAATACTGGTCTTTCCTCCTGACTATGAATTAAATGGGAATTAAATTAAATACAGTTGATTGTGTAACCAAAAACGAATTTATAATGCGTGACTTTTAATTATAAACAAGCTCGAAATACACCGGGACTCTTATTTGAAATGTCTGCGCCTTACTATTGCAGTTGCAGGAGCTCATTCAAGTTCAGGAGATAAAATATGCATTGCTACAACTGTCTAAAACATATTACTATATAAACATCGTAAAGTAAACATTGACAGTATTCATCAGCATTAGTTCATAAACAATTGCCTGGCATAAATGTGCGCTAATGTTCATTGATTGTGAACCACTCTGGAGCACTGGATGAGGGATGCGTGAGGCTGTAGAGCAGCGGTTAGATCTGCACGTTAAAATCAAATGTGCGCATCTGTTACACAGGACATCAGTTCGGTTCTGACTGGATCTCTTCCCTAATCGTCCCTCCCTAACATTTTCATCTCGTTTTTATTTGTTGACGAAAATGACAGTGTTTTCATCATAGTTTTTGTCATCCAACACTAGTTTAGTTAATTTAGTTATCGTCTCGTTTTCGTCAGTGAAAAAAGGTCATTGACTAAATTTATGACGAAAATTATTTGTCAATGAAATTAACACTGGTTGAAACTGGTGGTTATGGTAAGGGGTGGTACATTTCCCAAACACATTCGAAAGGCTTGACCAAACACAACACACTGATCCAGCCGCCCAATCAGAGCACATTGTTCTTTTCAAAAGGAGGGGCTTCAGAGAGACAGAATCTAAACAGAGCGTTACTGACAGACTGGGAAGAGACGAGCAGGGAAATAAATAAAAAAATTACACCATCCTTACACCATTCAATCACTTCCTGACATCTTTCTTTTGTTCCTTATTGAATATTCTGAATATTCCTATTGAATTTGTCCTGGATAACCATTAAACATCACACTGGTGTCCTCGTTCTAAAATCCATTTTCCTTGTTTTCCTAGAGCCATTGAAATGGTTCCATCAACAATGAGCTGATTCAATTTCCATTGAACACAAATCATGCGTTATCAAGGTTCAGTCTGTTCCCAGTGTAAGGGAAACCGTGAAAAGTAAAGGACACTGTTCTGTTACAATAAAATCTCACTAATCATTTGAAACAAATTACGGCTTGTTCATGACCTACGAGACTTCACCTGAAATGAGGTCTTGCTCTGTCTTTTTCTATGCCGAGGTCTCTATTCTCTGACTATTCTCTGTCTCTTTCTCTCAGAGAAATGTAGAAATGTCAGTGAAGAGATACCCCTCAGAAATTTCACCAGCGATAAAGAAACCCCTTATTGCGAGCCTGTCATACTAATCCTAATACAGTACAAGAGGGGTGCTTTTAAAGAAAAAAAGCTGAATGGATGAACCTGAAGTACAGCCAGTCTTCTTCATCTCGACGAGACGTCTACGCCCGTGCCGAGGCAGAATGTGGTACATAATGGAACGGATAATGAATCAAAAAGAGGATCAGGCTTTTAGAAGCACTCAAGATTTATCTGCCGCGGGTCAGGGCCGCTACAGGTGTCGAAACAGCTGATAATGCAACGTTAGAAACTATCAGCTGACGCCTTGAGAGGTTGTTATACCCAATTTGTTGGTAGCTGCACCTACTTGATCAATGCAACCATTCATTATGTAACCACAAGGCAATATTTGTTGGATCATTTTTGTTTTGTCATCCAGTGCATGTTGCACACAAAAATACAGGTAAAACAGGTATCAATGCATTTGGCCAAAATGCACGTATTATCCAGTATGCAAGATATCAATAAGCAATAAGCCAACTATATCAATAAGTAAGTTATTTATTTAAGAGAACCGCAGCAATTTTAGCAGAGTTACTCAATTATTTGAAGTCGAACGAAAGCTTACCAGCTCAGTGCTCCACCTGGGTCACACAGGAGAGGGCGAGTGCTGATAAATCAGGCATGATTTGATGAACAGATGTCCCACTACAATCAAGATGACCCAGACGTCACCTTTTGTTCTAGCGGCTTGTCTGGTCTCTCAGTCGAGTAATATTGTCTGTCTCTAGTGACCTGTCCAACAAACCTCTGTAGCCAATCACACGTCAGGAGGAGAAAATGACTGTGAGCGTTTCACAAGCATGACTGTTTGAGCTCAAGTGTGGATCAGTGGGATATAAGGGCCTGGATTTAATACACACAGCAAATACAGACAGAGAAGGCCTTGTATACTCAGACTCGCTGTGATTCAAAAGCAGATATGGACCATTTAGTTACATCTTAGTCCTTGGTAATGCAATTTCTAAATAGCCTAATATATGGGGGATTCTATAATTGCAGGTATACATTTCTGTCCAAAGTTCTGCTTTTTTCAAATGGTTATATTTTTAATAATTTGTTACTCATTGTCATGGATCACATGCACTCTAAAAAAATGCTGGGTTAAAAATTACCCAAGTTGGGTTGAAAATGGACTAACCCAGCAATTGGGTTGTTTTAACCCAGTGAATGGGTCGTTTTAACCCAGCAGTTGGGTTAAATGTTTGCTTAAAACAACCCAATTGCTGGGTTAGTTCATTTTCAACCCAGCTCATAACTCATTTTTAGAGTGTGGTCTGAAGTGCACTCTCTCTCTCTCTCTCTCTCTCTCTCTCTCTCTCTCTCTCTCTCTCTCTCTCTCTCTCTCGATAATTAATTCAAATAAATGCTATAATTAGTTCATTCAAATAAATGTAATCTTACGCACTACTTTATCTCTGTGTCTGATTTAAATTAGTCAGAATGCTAGATCTACACCCTAAAAAATGCTGGGTTAAAACAACCCAAGTTGGGTTGAAAATGGACTAACCCAGCAATTGGGTTGTTATAAGCAAACATTTAACCAAACCGCTGGGTTAAAACGACCCATTAACTGGGTTAAAACAACCAAATTGCTGGGTTAGTCCATTTTCAACCCAACTTGGGTTGTTTTTAACCCAGCATTTTTTAGAGTGTAGCGAGCCGTATAGGTTAACTGGTGAAAATAGCCGTCATTTTTACCCTTTCGGTCAAATATTATGCAGCAAACATCAATAACAGCTCTAAGTTGTCAACGCTCGTAAATGGCCATGGTATAAGTGGGATAATCCACGGCTAGCTGTGCATTAAACAATATGAATGCACACCACGTCATGCATTAACATGGAAAATCCCTTACATGCATGCACCATTCACACTCATGTTTACATATAGGGCCAGATTTACTAACAGCTTGCACCAGTGCAAACCCTCTTTTGGTGTTAAGTACTGAAAGTACTGAAAAATTTGCGCTTTTGCGCTTATTGCATATGCATTTGTTTCCCTTTTCAGATGCAAAATGTATTGGAGGAGAGTGTTTAAAATGAATCATGTAAGGTGATTTACTAAGGTTTGCACTCGTCAATTTACTGATGTTTGCGCCATTATTTACCGCCCAAAAGAGCATGTGATGCTAGATGCTACACTCTAAAAAATGCTGGGTTAAAAATACCCCAAGTTGGGTTGAAAATTGGGTTGTTTTAACCCAGCGATTGGGTTGTTTAAACCCAGCGATTGGGTTGTTTTAAGCAAACATTTAACCCAACCGCTGGGTTAAAACAACCCAATTGCTGGGTTAGTCCATTTTCAACCCAACTTGGGGTTATTTTTAACCCAGCATTTTTTAGAGTGTAATTTGCAATTTGCTCTTGGTAGACTGTGTTGGTCATTATGGAAATTATCAGCAAATACTAACAATACCTTGACATAGGCATATCAAATACTGGAAATGTTGGTAGCATTCACAGCAAATGCAAAAATATTATATTTTCTTTCATTCTAATGATTGCACACTTCTTTTCAAGGGCAAACACTCATATTTCCTTAGCTATCACCGTGCATGGACTGTGAATGTGATTCTTATGAAAAGGTCCTGGCCTGTCTATGCAGTTAGGCTCCGTTATTTTTTGCATCAACTCAAATGTGTTTGTTCTCTCCGTTCAGACGAAAGTATCTCGCCCCATGCTGAACATGAGCAGGTCGTCTTGGGTGAGTCTGCCTGCCGTAATCAGTCTGCTGAGATCATGGAGGCACAAACTTCCGTGCGAAAACACAACAGTAGGCAAATGCGAGCACTTAAGCGCAGTGGGAGGGACACAGCATGACACACCAGTATTGATGAAGTCCTCCATAGACTCACACCTTTGAGAAAAGCAAACGACTCGAGAAAGACCGGATGGTGTCAGAAATGGAAAGATCGGTGTAGGGATTGATCAAGTTTGTTTCTAGCATTTGATCAGGTGAAAAGTAAATCACAAAGCACTGGGTTCTGTCACAGTGTGTGAACTGCACATTTCATATACGTGTCCATAAGCAACTTGGTTTCTCAGAGAGACCGATGGAGAAAACTCATGGAGGATTATTATATTGCTTTCATAGCTCAAGAAGAATTTCATAGATTTTTTTACAGGTGTTTTCCCGTATTTCGAATTATGCATTGTATTGTGTTGTGTTTTAGGGTTGAAGGAAATGTCCATAACCTTAATGGAAAATGTTATTGCAGAAAATTACCAAAAACAGAATATATATCCAGCCTGATCTGTGTGTGTGTATAGCAATTATTCACATCCAAATAAAAGTTCTTGTTTACATAATATATGTGTGTGTGTACTGTATATAATTATTATAAATATATAAATACACACTCACACACATACACACTCTAAAAAATGCTGGGTTAAAAACAACCCAAGTTAGGTTGAAAATGGACTAACCCAGCGATTGGGTTGTTTTAAGCAAACATTTAACCCAACCGCTGGGTTAAAACGACCCATTCACTGGGTTAAAACAATCCAATTGCTGGGCTAAAACAACCCATTTACTGGGTTAAAACAACCCAATTGCTGGGTTAGTCCATTTTCAACCCAACTTGAGTTGTTTTTAACCCAGCATTTTTTAGAGTGCATGTATATATTTAAGAATGAATTCCATGTATATACTATATAATTTATATATAAATATACATATTTTATATATAATAACATTTTGTTCCCTTAAATATATACATGCACGTGTGTGTATTTTATATATACATCATAATTATACAGTACACACACACATATATTATGTAAACAAGAACTTTTATTTTGATGCGAATAATCACTATTAATCGTTTGACAGCACTAATAATATAGCATTATGCTAATGTAAAGTGTGAGAAAATGTCCTTAATTGTCAAAAAATCAACTTCAACTTCATGTCATTTGTAAATATGCATCCTTTCCTGTCATTCACACCTGCAACACATTTCAAAAAAAGTTGGGACAGGAGCAATTTAGGGCTAGTAATGAGGTAAAATGGTTAAATAATGATGTGATTTGAAACAGGTGTCAACAGGTGATTGTAATTGTGATTTGGTACAAAAGCAGCATCCAAGAAAGGTCTAATCCTTTAGGAGCAAAGATGGGCCGAGGATCGCCAGTTTGCCAACAAATACGTGAGAAAATTATTGAAATGTTTAAAAACAATGTTCCTCAAAGAAAGATAGGAAGAGATTTGGATATTTCACATTCAACAGTGCATAAAACAATTAAAAGATTCAAGGAATCTGGAGGAATTTCAGTGCGTAAAGGACAAGGGCGCAAGCCTAAGCTGAACAACCGTGATCTCCGATCCCTCAGGCGGCACTGCATCAAGAATCGTCATTCATCTATAAGCGATATCACCACATGGGCTCAGGACTACTTTGGCAAACCTTTGTCAAGTACCACAATACGTAGTTACATCCACAAATGCCAGTTAAAACTGTACTGTGCCAAAAGGAAGCCCTATGTTAACAGTGTCCAGAAGCGCCGTCGACTTCTCTGGGCTCGGAGGCGTCTGGGATGGACCATCACACAGTGGAAACGTGTACTGTGGTCAGATGAATCAGTATTTGAGGTATTTTTTGGGAGGATTGGACGCTGTGTGCTCCGGACCAAAGAAGAAAAGGATCATCCAGACTGTTACCAGCAACAAAGGTAACTTGCACTTCTGTGAAGGCACCATTAATGCTGAAAACTACATAGAGATTTTGGAGCATAATATGCTGCCTTCAAGAAGACATCTTTTCCAGGGACGTCCATGCATATTTCAACAAGACAATGCAAAACCACATTCTGCACACATTACAAAGTCCTGGCTGCGGAGGAAGAGGGTACGGGTACTTGACTGGCCTGCCTGCAGTCCCGACCTGTCTCCAATAGAGAATGTGTGGCGCATTTTGAAGCGCAAAATGCGACAACGAAGACCCCGTACTGTTGCCCACCTTAAGACTTGTTTGCAGGAAGAATGGGACAGAATTACACCTGAAACACTTCATCACTTGGTGTCTTCAGTCCCTAAACGTCTTTTAAGTGTTGTGAAAAGGAATGGCAACATTACAAAGTGGTAAATGCTTTACTGTCCCAACTTTTTTTTAAATGTGTTGCAGGTCTGAATGACAGGAAAGGATGCATATTTACAAATTACATGAAGTTGACCAGACAAAACATGAAATATTTTTTGTTCATATTGTCTGCAATGAAATACAAGTCAAAGTAAATTTAGAAATCACTTCTTTTTTTTTTTGACGTTTTCCATACTGTCCAACTTTTTCTGATTTGGGGTTGTAGCAGTAGGTACTGTATATTACGCTACTGTCACTTTAATACACAGATCTAAAGCACACATGTGATTTCTTTACTTGTTTATGTTCACAGATATAACCGACTTAGTTTAATACTCACGGGACGCTCCGTCTGACATCAGCTTTCTGTGTGCATACTTTAGGTGTGTGCGCTCAGAAAACCATATATCAGAAGTTTAGACTGATATGGCTTTAAAACACATGCAGATCATAATCTTTCATGATGCAAAAAACTATGAAAATCAAACAGATGTTTATCTGAGGCCGGAGCTGTCAAGTCTCCGCCCTCTTCTGGAGAGGGGGCGGGGAGCAGAGGCTCATTTGCATTTAAAGATACACACACAAAAACAGCATGTGTATCCTTACACTTAAAAATGGGCTTTTATGACATGATCTGTGGGGTATTTTGAGCTGAAACTTCACAGACACATTCTGGAGACACCCGAGACAATATTACATATTGTAAAAAGGGGCATAATAGATCCGCTTTAAGAGAAACATCTTAAATGAAACTCTACATGTGAAAATGGTCTGCACATTTTACTCTGCTGAAGAACAGCTCTATTACAGCTCTTTATGTAAAGATCCGTATTGCAGCTCGTTCTGAAACAATGCCCACGCACAAGCCTGTCTCTCTCTCTCTCTCTCTCTCTCTCTCTCTCTCCATCTGTCGATGAACCGGCTGGCTCAATTCCAGCTCTTTGACATAAGCAAGACTGGGGGACTTAACCTCTCTCCCCTGGAGCCCATCCAAAACGGCTTTAATACCACAGGGCAGCACAGAAATCTGCAGGTTTGGCCCCCTCTGGTTTCCGTCTATTTATCATGTTTTCAGCCCCCAACCATTTATCATTCCAAACTAATCCATCTTAAACGACTCTTCATTTAATACATTATGTGTCAACATGTTCAGCTGACCTTGACCGGCCTCTCGCAACACCTCTGGTGCCAATTTGGAATGAGCCAATGATATTAGCTTTGAGCAAAACTCAGAGGCATTGAGCGCTAAGCGGCCTGGACTCGAAACGCTGATGCTGGAGGGGCTTTAGTGCTGATCTAGAAGCAGCTTTATACATCCAAGACCTGAACTTACAGTAAGTGCCATATGATGGACAGCAACACTGATCCAGCTTAGTGTCAAAATGAAATCAAAATGAACTTTCCTGCTTTTATTGACAATTTTTTTTGTTATTCCAAAGGAAAATACTTTTTTTTTTATAATCTTTTAATTAAATGTAATAAAATACTCTGTTTCTGAAATGACTGTCTTGTTTAGTCAGTCCCGTTAGTTAAGCTCGCATCAGCTGATCACGTCTACCTATAGGAATACGACGTCTATCTCAGCATACATATATAAGCTCCTTCAGTACTATCGCGTTCTCTAGAGATCATTCACCCTCCTCCATCCCCAGCTCCTCCTCTCATCCAGTCAGGATTTGGTATTCTGATTCCCCTTGAATCAGACTAAATTCCCGAATTATTTTGTACATTTAAATATCAACATTTATGATATCTGCAAGTTTTGTTTAACCCTAAGGGGGGTCATATCTGCTCTCCCTGCTCTTATCCATGCTAGGCTGCATGGATGCACAGGGAGTTCTTGCCTAGAACAGAACCATACTGCCATAATTTAGAAATAAATGGCATTTTTGCTACCCTGATTTTAGCCTCTGATTTAAACGCTCTGTTTGAAGGGGCTTGTCTGCTGTGAGATTTCAGTGTAAACGCCCACTGCTGTGATTGGCTGCTGTGAAACTTCATTGTAAACGCCAACTGCTGTGATTGGCTGACATCTTTGCATATGAAATAACATTTACATGTGGAAGTCTCTAGAAAACTTTTAGAACGTTTTTTCTATAACAGCTCTCAAGTTTAACTAATCATGAAAAGTGTTGATAATAGTGTTTATGATCTTCGGATAATTGGAGACGCTGATTGCTTTTGTGTATTTTCTTCACACAAATCAATCATTTGGCCTTGGAACACTTGGAATATTTGTGCTTTTTGATTAAATTGTGCCTGCAGTCGTATATGCCTGTTATATCCTGTGTTTTATATCATATAATACACAAATGGGTTTAGGCATGGGGTTGGGTGACATGTTCAAACGTGTCTGAATGGCGTAAATTAAAAAAGAAAATAAATGTAAATAAAATGATGCTGCCTGATTAAATTGAGAATCACACTCCATGTCAAAATGGCAAAATCATAACCCAATATATAATTGAATCATGATGATAACCATGCCCAACACATTTGTGTATGACGCCAAAGGTTTCTCATTTAAATCAATGGAGTACCCTGCGCGTCACAAAATGATGCTAAAGGTGTACCCTGTGTGTTAAAAAGTGACGCTGAAGGGAACTGACCAAGCGTCAATATGTGATGAGTTGGTGTAAGAACGTGTTGAATTCTCACTATTAACCTGTTGCTTAGTAACATGCATATTACTAGGATATTGGCTGTTTATTAGAACTTATAAAGCACATATGAATGCCTTATTCTGCTTGATCATATTCTACATCCTTAATCGTGCCCAATACTTAAAGGAACTGTATGTAATAGTGTTGATAATAGCTTTCATCAAATAAGAGATTCGTTGATTATAACGGGAGTTTTGGCGAGAGTCCAGAACTCAGTCACTGATATACTTGCGCTGTTTGATTGAGAGCTCCAGCGATTTGTAAAGGGATCTTTGATTGCTTTCTATATATAATTTAATCACAGATTAAGTAACAGATTATTTTCTTCCTACTAAGAGAAACAATATAAAGTTGAGCGTTTAGTCATTGGTTTGATTTACTGACACACAAAGCACATCTGACTGTTCATGAATCATTACATATCAGAAATCACTGATCTCAGATCAGGCATTGGAATTAACACGGTTCCTTACATGTTGTGGCTTTACTGTCGAGTCCATATCGTAAAAGTCTGTTTGCTAAGCTTGCGCTGAAATTGACACAGTGAAATGAACCGAATACAAATAAATAATGCTCAACTGAGACATACACATTGTTGAAAATAAATAAGCACATTCCTAGCGTTAGGATCCTTTGGAAGGGAATGTTATTTTTAGTTAATCCTGTATCGCTCTTCTCTCCTCGTCATTTCACTAACACTCAAGTGGGCGGGGCCAATGTTACAATGATGATGTAAGCGTTCTTCTGCAGAGGCGATCTTTCTCCTATCTATAGGCATATTCCACAATGAGTCATTCTCTGGGCTTGGTTCCAATAAAATATGTTTTTGGACTAACAAGGAAGTTTTCAGTTCTGAAACGTATACAGGATATTCTTATAGTATGATGGACTCTTATATGTCAAAAGCTCCAAGGACATTTTTTTTTCTCAGTTCATGACCCCTTTAAAGCACAATGTGCTCTGATTGGTCGGCTGGATCAGTGTGTTGTGATTGGTCGAGGGGTTCAACATGTTTGGGAAATTTCCCGGCCCTTACCATAACTGCCAGTTTCAACACACTATAAACTAACTCAACCAGGCCCGCCCCTTTATTCTGCATATTAATAATTTAAATGAGGAATATTGTGACGTGTTCGTTGTGACGCGTTTCAGGGAGTTCGGAAACAGTGACACTGATATAGAGAATAACTCTCACTGTAGAGACTTTTCATGCTCAAAACAGCAACACACGTTTCTTCAATCAAGCTAGTTAGAGCTGAAAAGCATCAGACCTGCAACAAACCATCTTGACCATCTTTATGCAATGACCTGTTCTCTACAAGCAGCACAAATCATACTTCAAACCTATTCACTCACATTGAAATTAGACTGCGGCAAGCTTTCTCTTAATGCACAGATGGTTCATATAAAAATGAAGTTACTATTACGGGGGAAAGATTGTCTTGTTGCTATAACCCCAGCTGCCACGGCAAATTATTAATAAAACTCACTACGATTTATTGGGCAGCACCTTATGAAATGAAACTCATTTCCTGAGTGCTGCTCTTCCAAATCATAATACCTGATCACAGCGTTCATTGGCTTTTGCTACAGATGGTGTCAGGGATCCTTCCAGGTTATAACGGTGGCTGCTATTAATTGCTTTTGGTTTCATCATATGCAATTTTACAAGAATTGTTAGGGGTTTTTCACATATTGAAAATATTAATTAATATGAATTAATTAATATTCAGAACTGTTATTAACAATGGGATTTACAGATGAGCCTGTTGTGACAGTACAGCATGGCTCAGCTTAGCTCATGAATATTAGTTACGTTACACACAAATAATTCCACATAAACTTTTAGCGCTTTGGTAAATACATAGTCCATGGGATTAAGAGGTGAAGATATGAAGTTTGGGTAGTTTAGGGTCCAATTCTCCAAAACGGTCTCACACCAGCTCGTCACATATTGACACTTGGTCAATTCCCATAGGCGTCACTTTTTAACACACAGGGTACACCTTTAGCGTAATTTTTTGATGCGCAGGGAACTACATTGATTTAAGTTGTTTGCCCAATGCGTCTGTGAACGCACGCACACACTCAGTCATATCTCATTCAAAAGATTCACCGACTCTTTAGCATGACGCAATCGGTCATGGGACACACGAGAGCCAATTACATTTTACAATCAAAGCTGACGTAATGATGCAATTGGTCACAAGACATACGAGAGCCAATGCAATTTCTCTATCAAAGCGTTTCTTCGACCGGAAATTTCTGAAATGTGTTTATGATCTTCTGCGAATGGAGACGCTGATTGCTTTTGTGGATTTTCTTCACACAAATCAATCATTTGGCCTTGGAACACTTGTGCTTTTTGAATAAATTGTGCCTGCAGTCGTATATATGCCTGTTATATCCTGTGTTTTATATCATATAATACACAAATGGGTAAGTTTAGGCATGGGGTTGGGTGACATGTTCAAACGTGTCTGAATAGCGTAAATTAAAAAAGAAAATAAATGTAAATAAAATGATGCTGCCTGATTAAATTGAGAATCACACTCCATGTCAAAATGGCAAAATCATAACCCAATATATAATTGAATCATGATGATAACCATGCCCAGCACATCTGTGTATGACGCCAAAGGTTTCTCATTTAAATCAATGGAGTACCCTGTGCATCACAAAATGATGCTAAAGGTGTACCCTGTGTGTTAAAAAGTGACGTTGAAGGGAACTGACCAAGCGTCAATATGTGATGAGTTGGTGTAAGAACGTGTTGAATTCTCACTATTAACCTGTTGCTTAGTAACATGCATATTACTAGGATATTTGCTGTTTATTAGTATTTATAAAGCACATATGAATGCCTTATTCTGCTTGATCATATTCTACATCCTTAATCGTGCCCAATACTGTATTTAAGAACTGTATGTAAGAAATGTATCTCAATTAATCATAAAATGGCCCTGATATGTCACTAGACATTAAGAAATCATGTTCATTTCAAATACTTATATCACTGACAACAGTTGTCCGGCCAGGATATTGTCATTTTAAAAGTGAAGTTGCAGCCCTCAACTGATGTTGATGTTGACATGTTGTGTTTTGGCCTGAAGCTCCACCCTCCACCTATCTACCAATCACGAAGTCAGTAGTGTTTCGGCATTCGGGTTGCCAGCTCTAGTTACCACAGCTGCAGCTAAAAACTTTTTGGATAAAAAATGTCTAACTTTACGAAACCAAAAGACCTCGTTATGAATCAGAAAAACGTTGTGACAATGTCCGAAATAAAACAAGGATTTGTATAGGAGATGCCTTTGAAAGATGGAGACGGCTGAAAACGGAGAAGTATTTGAAGACAGACGCCAACGTTGCTAATTTCCTCCTGGACAGGTAACTGTAAGGTTCATCTGGCTAACAATGTTTTTGAAATGGACATTTCAAGTATTCATGACAGTCGAGTATTCATGACAAATGAATAGTATTCATGACAAAGTTATGCATGTTCGTGCAAAGTATAACGTTAAGTTAGCGCGTATGGAGGAGGTGGGTCATTGAATTGTCATTATGCTGAGACGCTGAGGAAAACAACATTTGCACGCCCATTATGGCAATGTGAAAACGTATATGAGACAGTAGCCTAACGTTACCTTGGTAAAAATTATTCCTTATTCGTTCTTTGCATATATAGTGGACAACACATGCTGCAAGTTGACCTGTATGACACATAGTGCTTGTAACTTACTTACGTTAATGACAGATACCTACCATTACAAGGTAGACTAATAGCTAACTAACTGTTCTAACAATGTACTGTCACATACGAGCGTTCATATTTACGATTATATTTGGCTAATCGCCATTAATAATTTTTTGCGATACATAATTACTTCACAAAACATCTCTAATGAAGCATAAACATAATTAACAGAAGAAAAAAAAAACTTGCTGTGTAGGACTCGTCAGTCGTCACTTGCCATTGGAAGCTCCTTGTAGCAGCCTACGTTCCTGCTGGATCCTGCAGCCCAGAGCCATATAATATAATATAATAATTCTATTATAGCCATATAATAATTTTGCTGCAGCCTATCTGGCAACCTCGAGTCAGGGGGAGGGGGGAGGGGGGAGAGGGGACAACGCTCTATAGTAATTTGAAAGTGATTGCAGTACCAGTTTTGCCCACAATCCTACATACAGTTCCTTTAAATTTATCAACTATTAATAAGCAGTAAATATGAGTTTATTGAAGTGAAAGTCATTATATATATCTAGGTAATATAGTGATATCTGGACCCTAAAATGTGAGTGAAGTTTATACTGCAAATATTATATATATATATATATATATATATATATATATATATATATATATATATATATATATATATATATACACTCACCTAAAGTATTATTAGGAACACCATACTAATGCTGTGTTCGACCCCCTTTCGCCTTCAGAACTGCCTTAATTCTACGTGGCATTGATTCAACAAGGTGCTGAAAGCATTCTTTAGAAATGTTGGCCCATATTGATAGGATAGCATCTTGCAGTTGATGGAGATTTGTGGGATGCACATCCAGGGCACGAAGCTCCCGTTCCACCACATCCCAAAGATGCTCTATTGGGTTGAGATCTGGTGACTGTGGGGGCCATTTTAGTTCAGTGAACTCATTGTCATGTTCAAGAAACCAATTTGAAATGATTGGAGCTTTGTGACATGGTGCATTATCCTGCTGGAAGTAGCCATCAGAGGATGGGCACATGGTGGTCATAAAGGGATGGACATGGTCAGAAACAATGCTCAGGTAGGCCGTGGCATTTAAACGATGCCCAATTGGCACTAAGGGACCTAAAGTGTGCCAAGAAAACATCCCCCACACCATTACACCACCACCACCAGCCTGCACAGTGGTAACAACGCATGATGGATCCATGTTCTCATTCTGTTTACGCCAAATTCTGACTCTACCATCTGAATGTCTCAACTGAAATCGAGACTCATCAAACCAGTCTTCAACTGTCCAATTTTGATGAGCTCGTGCAAATTGTAGCCTCTTTTCCTATTTGTAGTGGAGATGAGTGGTACCCGGTGGGGTCTTCTGCTGTTGTAGCCCATCCGCCTCAAGGTTGTGTGTGTTGTGGCTTCACAAAAGCTTTGCTGCATACCTCGGTTGTTTTTCCCTTTCCACACCATTCTTTGTAAACCCTAGAAATGGTTGTGCATGAAAATCCCAGTAACTGAGCAGATTGTGAAATACTCAGACTGGTCCGTCTGGCACCAACAACCATGCCACACTCAAAATTGCTTAAATCACCTTTCTTTCCCATTCTGACATTCAGTTTGGAGTTCAGGAGATTGTCTTGACCAAGACCACACCCCTAAATGTATTGTAGCAACTGCCATGTGATTGGTTGATTAGATAATTGCATTAATGAGAAATTGAACAGGTGTTCCTAATAATCCTTTAGGTGAGTGTATATATGCAGGATTTATTCCTCAAATTTAGATTATAAGATATTGTTTTCCAGTCTGCATTTATGTATGTATTCATTCTTTCATCTTTGTTCATTAATTCACTTAATTCAGAAAATACAAAATAATTTAACATATGTGACCTAAAACCAGTCATAAGGGTCAGTTTTTTGAAATTGAGATTTATACATCATATGAAAGCTGAATAAATACGCCTTCCATTGATGTGTGATTTGTTAGGATAGGTTTGTTGAAAGTCTGGAATCTGAGGGTGCAAATAAATCTAAATATTGAGAAAATCGCTTTTAAAGTTGTTAAAATGAAGCCCACAACAATGCATAATAGTACTAATAATACATTTTTGATATACAGTAATTACCATAGGAAATGTGCAAAATATCTTAATGGAACATGATCTTTTCCTAATATCCTAATGATTTTTGGCATAAAAAAAAATCGATAATTTTGACCCATACAATTTATTGTTGGCTATTGCCACAAAAATAACCGTGTGACTTATGACTGGTTTTGTGGTCCAGGGTCACATATTTTTTACTTCTTTTTTTTTTATTATAACAAAATTCGCTCATATTAGGGATAAAATCTCTGAAAAAAAATCTCTGATTTGATACTAGTGATTTGATTAAAGCTACACTGTGTGATATTTTCCCCCATCTAGTGGTTAAAAGGTATATGACCATCCAGTGAATATTAGTTTCTCTTCCTCTCAATTCCAATTTCGTTTTAACTCCTACGGTGGCCGATTTAGTCCAAGATTAATATGGCTTCCAGTTCGACCTCGTCCACATTCAACACGGTGCCATCGAGTATTAAAACGCGAAAGGCAAAGCTTGAATTCACGGGTATGTCCCTCTTTGGCTGATGTACTTTCAAGATTGAGGGGCAACATGGCGACCCGCATTCGAACCCATTACCCGTATGTATTTTCAATGGCATATTATAAACTTACGAGAATACTTTATTACTTGAAAGAAGTAAACATACATTAATGAGCACATATATTTTTGAAAGAACTAAGTGTTTTTAAGAATAAACTAAAAAAGTTACACAGTGTAGCTTTAACATTAGGGTTTAGTTTGACACGTCAAATGTCACGAGTATTTACTCAACTTACTTCATAATAAACAAATACAAATAGATACATTTAGAAATATCCAAAATACATATATTTTGATAGAGTTGCAGGCAGCAGGGAAACTAAATGGCAAACACAACTCATTAACAACTAATTAACTGTGTATAATCAGGATAGCAAAAAAAAAAGTATGTTACTTTTTCAAAAGGGAGAAAAAACGCCTCCCATATTTGGTTTTGATGATATTTTCTTTGACCTTGTGCAGTTTTCCTCATGGTTTCTGAGAATAACAGCATGACACACAATCAGTCCTCATTAGCATCTGTCTAATGTAATTATCTTCTAAATGACAGACGAGATCGCACATCAACAACTAAACAATATGGGAGGTGTTTTCTTTACTTTGTGAGTCTAATCAGATCTGCAACCCACTTTTGTGTCACGACCCATCAGTTGAGAAACACTGGTCTGATATTCATTAAACAAGAGTGGTTCATGCACTGTTCTTTCTACGAACCGTCAGTTTTGACTTCAATTATAACGTCTTACAGTGAATAAACCTCAGGTTGCTCGTCTCCTCTGTGAAGTCTAATGGCTGTGAATATAGTGATGCTCCTCTGAAGCAACAAATGAAGGAAAAAGTTTTTGCCTTGAACACCAGGAACAATCACTGTGAGGAAGCTGGGAAGAGCAGCGGATGATAATAAGGTCGTTTCCCTCAATATTTTTAGCACAACTTTATCCTTCTCATGAGTTTTAAGAGCACTTTTATCAAGTAGGTACATGTTGACTGGAGTAAAAGCAAAGCTTGGAGGTTTGTGGCAGGTGTTGTGTGGTACACAAGGGAAAAGAAGATGCTTCAAAACCTCTTTTGAGGCACTTTTGTGAAATGTTTGCTTGAGGAAGAGAGAGTGAACAATGTGAAAACACAAAGTTTTAGGCCGTACTAACACATCTGTAGAGTTCTGATTGTCACAGATATATGGGAAACACTGGCTCTAAACAGAAAAAACACATGATATGTATGGCTCATATGATCACATTTCCGGGTTGGATGAGAAGAGTCCATTTTAATTACTACTATAATTACTATTACTATTAATACATATTTATATGTTACCGGCAATGTGTGAAATCCGGCATGGCATAGAATACAAAGGGAATATGTAGAATGCCTGGAGTTTGTATTTATTTATATTATGTATGTTTGTGCGTGTCTGTGTACATATACATACACACACACACATATACAGTATACATGTATAAATATATGTGTGTGTGTGTGTGTGTGTGTGTGTGTGTGTGTGTGTGTGTGTGTGTGTGTGTGTGTGTGTGTGTGTGTGTGTGTGTGTGTGTGTGTGTTGTGTGTGTGTGTATTATGTAAACATAGACTTTTATGTTAGATGCAATTAATCATGATTATTCGACTTTACAGTCCTTTAGATAGACAGCATCATGCTTTCTTAAAAGATAATTTTGGGTCAAATCCAATCACAGAATAGATGGATGGATGGATGGATGGATGGATGGATGGATAGATGGAACGATAGAATGATAGAGCAAACTATAGAACTAATGATAGAATGACCGATAGAACGACCAAACTATAGAACGAACGGTAGAATGAATGATAGAATGAATGAAAGAACGACTGAACGATAAAATGAATGATAGAATAACCGATAGAACGACTGAACGGTAGAATAAACGATATAATGAATGATAGGACGACCGATAGAACGACCAAACGATATAATGAATGATAGGACGACCGATAGAACGACCAAACGATAGAATGACCGATAGAATGACCGACAGAACGATAGATGGATACACTCTAAAAAATGATGGGTTAAATATAACCCTAGTTGGGTTGAAAATGGAATAACCCAGTGATTGGGTTGTTTTAACCCAGCATTTGAGTTGTTTTAACCTGGCAGTTGGGTTAAATGTTTGCTTAAAGCAACCCAATAGATAGATAGATAGATGGATGGATGGATGGATGGATGGATGGATGGATGGATGGATAGATAGATAGATAGATAGATAGATAGATAGATAGATAGATAGATAGATAGATAGATAGATAGATAGATAGATAGATAGATAGATAGATAGATAGATAGATAGATAGATAGATAGATAGATAGATAGATAGATAGATAGATAGAATGAATGATGGAGCAAATGATAGAACAAACTATAGAATGAACGATAGAATGAATTATAGAATAATAGAATGAATGATAGAACGGGCGATAGAATGAATAATCGAATGCTTGATAGAACAATAGAGCGATTGATAGAACAAACTATAGAACTAATGATAGCACAACCGATAGAACGACTGAACGAATGATAGAATGAATGATAGTACGACCGATAGAATGACCGATAGAATGACCGATAGAACGACCGATCGATAGAATGAACAATAGAATGAATGATCGGACAACCAATAGAAATACTGTACGATAGAATGAACGATAGAATGAATGATCAGATGACCAATAGAACGACTGAACGAATGATAGAATGAATGATAGGACGACCGATAGAACGATAGAATGATAGATAGATAGATAGATAGATAGATAGATAGATAGATAGATAGATAGATAGATAGATAGATAGATAGATAGATAGATAGATAGATAGATAGATAGATAGATAGATAGATAGATAGATAGATAGATAGATAGATAGATAGATAGATAGATAGATAGATAGATAGATAGATAGATAGATAGATAGATAGAATGATGGAGCAAATGATAGAACAAACTATAGAATGAACGATAGAATGAATTATAGAATAATAGAATGAATGATAGAACGGGCAATAGAATGAATGATCGAATGCTTGATAGAACGATAGAGCGAATGATAGAACAAACTATAGAACTAATGATAGAACAACCGATAGAACGACTGAACGAATGATAGAATGAATGATAGTACGACCGATAGAATGACAGATAGAATGACCGATAGAACGACCGATCGATAGAATGAACAATAGAATGAATGACCGGACAACCAATAGAAATACTGAACGATAGAATGAACGATAGAATGAATGATCAGAAAACCAATAGAATGACTGAACGAATGATAGAATGAATGATAGGACGACCGATAGATAGATAGATAGATAGATAGATAGATAGATAGATAGATAGATAGATAGATAGATAGATAGATAGATAGATAGATAGATAGATAGATAGATAGATAGATAGATAGATAGATAGATAGATAGATAGATAGATAGATAGATAGATAGATAGATAGATAGATAGATAGATAGATAGATAGATAGAATGAATGATGGAGCAAATGATAGAACAAACTATAGAATGAACGATAGAATGAATTATAGAATAATAGAATGAATGATAGAACGGGCGATAGAATGAATGATCGAATGCTTGATAGAACAATAGAGCGAATGATAGAACAAACTATAAAACTAATGATAGAACAACCGATAGAACGACTGAACGAATGATAGAATGAATGATAGTACGACCGATAGAATGACCGATAGAATGACTGATAGAACGACCGATCGATAGAATGAACAATAGAATGAATGATCGGACAACCAATAGAAATACTGAACGATAGAATGAACGATAGAATGAATGATCAGACGACCAATAGAACGACTGAACGAATGATAGTATGAGTGATAGGACGACCGATAGAACGATAGATAGATAGATAGATAGATAAATAGATAGATAGATAGATAGATAGATAGATAGATAGATAGATAGATAGATAGATAGATAGATAGATAGATAGATAGATAGATAGATAGATAGATAGATAGATAGATAGATAGATAGATAGATAGATAGATAGATAGATAGATAGATAGATAGATAGATAGAATGAATGATGGAGCAAATGATAGAACAAACTATAGAATGAATGATAGAATGAATTATAGAATAATAGAATGAATGATAGAACAGGCGATAGAATGAATGATCGAATGCTTGATAGAACAATAGAGCGAATGATAGAACAAACTATAAAACTAATGATAGCACAACCGATAGAACGACTGAACGAATGATAGAATGAATGATAGTACGACCGATAGAATGACCGATCGATAGAATGAACAATAGAATGAATGATCGGACAACCAATAGAAATACTGAACGATAGAATGAACGATAGAATGAATGATCAGATGACCAATAGAACGACTGAACGAATGATAGAATGAATGATAGGACGACCGATAGAACGATAGAATGATAGATAGATAGATAGATAGATAGATAGATAGATAGATAGATAGATAGATAGATAGATAGATAGATAGATAGATAGATAGATAGATAGATAGATAGATAGATAGATAGATAGATAGATAGATAGATAGATAGATAGATAGATAGATAGATAGATAGATAGATAGAATGATGGAGCAAATGATAGAACAAACTATAGAATGAAGGATAGAATGAATTATAGAATAATAGAATGAATGATAGAACGGGCGATAGAATGAATGATCGAATGCTTGATAGAACGATAGAGCGAATGATAGAACAAACTATAAAACTAATGATAGAACAACCGATAGAACGACTGAACGAATGATAGAATGAATGATAGTACGACCGATAGAAGGACCGATAGAATGACCAATAGAAATACTGAACGATAGAATGAACGATAGAATGAATGATCAGACGACCAATAGAACGACTGAACGAATGATAGAATGAATGATAGGACGACCGATAGAACGATAGAACGATAGATAGATAGATAGATAGATAGATAGATAGATAGATAGATAGATAGATAGATAGATAGATAGATAGATAGATAGATAGATAGATAGATAGATAGATAGATAGATAGATAGATAGATAGATAGATAGATAGATAGATAGATAGATAGATAGATAGATAGATAGATAGATAGATAGAATGAATGATGGAGCAAATGATAGAACAAACTATAGAATGAACGATAGAATGAATTATAGAATAATAGAATGAATGATAGAACGGGCGATAGAATGAATGATCGAATGCTTGATAGAACAATAGAGCGAATGATAGAACAAACTATAGAACTAATGATAGAACAACCGATAGAACGACTGAACGAATGATAGAATGAATGATAGTACGACCGATAGAATGACCGATAGAATGACCGATAGAACGACTGATCGATAGAATGAACAATAGAATGAATGATCGGACAACCAATAGAAATACTGAACGATAGAATGAACGATAGAATGAATGATCAGAAAACCAATAGAATGACTGAACGAATGATAGAATGAATGATAGGACGACCGATAGATAGATAGATAGATAGATAGATAGATAGATAGATAGATAGATAGATAGATAGATAGATAGATAGATAGATAGATAGATAGATAGATAGATAGATAGATAGATAGATAGATAGATAGATAGATAGATAGATAGAATGAATGATGGAGCAAATGATAGAACAAACTATAGAATGAACGATAGAATGAATTATAGAATAATAGAATGAATGATAGAACGGGCGATAGAATGAATGATCGAATGCTTGATAGAACAATAGAGCGAATGATAGAACAAACTATAAAACTAATGATAGAACAACCGATAGAACGACTGAACGAATGATAGAATGAATGATAGTACGACCGATAGAATGACCGATAGAATGACTGATAGAACGACCGATCGATAGAATGAACAATAGAATGAATGATCGGACAACCAATAGAAATACTGAACGATAGAATGAACGATAGAATGAATGATCAGACGACCAATAGAACGACTGAACGAATGATAGTATGAGTGATAGGACGACCGATAGAACGATAGATAGATAGATAGATAGATAAATAGATAGATAGATAGATAGATAGATAGATAGATAGATAGATAGATAGATAGATATTTAGATAGAATGAATGATGGAGCAAATGATAGAACAAACTATAGAATGAATGATAGAATGAATTATAGAATAATAGAATGAATGATAGAACAGGCGATAGAATGAATGATCGAATGCTTGATAGAACAATAGAGCGAATGATAGAACAAACTATAAAACTAATGATAGCACAACCGATAGAACGACTGAACGAATGATAGAATGAATGATAGTACGACCGATAGAATGACCGATCGATAGAATGAACAATAGAATGAATGATCGGACAACCAATAGAAATACTGAACGATAGAATGAACGATAGAATGAATGATCAGATGACCAATAGAACGACTGAACGAATGATAGAATGAATGATAGGACGACCGATAGAACGATAGAATGATAGATAGATAGATAG
>JARQWZ010009172.1:0-22292 GCA_033150135.1 Gobio occitaniae
AGAACAATAATTTACAACAGTAAAGGTTAGCCACGACCCCACTACCACACTTAAACTTACCCATCAGAATAATCCAACCTGACATTATAATAAATAAAAGGCAAAACAACAGAAGTTTCATAAACTAACGAAAAAAATAACAAGCTACCCACCTGGCCCATAAGCCAAAAAAGGCATTGCTCCTAGACGGGAGCCAATCACAGGCGACATAGTATAGTCTGACATGCGTCGGCCCGTGCCCCTCCTCATTCTCCCTACTACAAACCTTTCCAGACGAGTGCTGGCTTGGGGGGAGATGTTGTAATTTCCCCTAACCTAACCCTGGCCAGAGCCATCGGACTTGACATACTATTCTACGCAATGATCTTGTACAAATGGGCCTATAGTTTAGTTTAAAGATCCTCATCCCCTCCGGTCTCTCTCTTACCCCTCGGGGTTGGTAGAGAGACGGGATGGGGAGACGAATCGAACCCAGACAGGTTCGTTGGAAAATGTGAGACCCAGACAGGCCGCACATTTTCTGATTCGTCCTCCAAGGATCTCTTAGATTATAGGTGGAAAACTGTCAGGATTCTCTCTTCAAATAACCTACCATAGTCACCTCACGTTAACCTCGTCCTGAGCCCACCACCATTTAAGGGACCTTACCCTACCCCCATCCACTAAAACCTACCATCATAAGTCAAAGTTCGAGATATCGACATTCGTCGTCAAAGTTCGAGAAAACGACATTCGTCGTCCAAGTTCTAGAAATCGACATTCGTCGTCCAAGTTCGAGAAATCGACATTCGTCGTCAAAGTACGAGAAATCGACATTCGTCGTCAAAGTTAAAAAATCGACATTCGTCACTAAAGTTCGAGAAATCGATATTCGTCGTCCAAGTTCGAGAAATCGACATTCGTCGTCAAAGTTAAAAAACCGACATTCGTCGTCAAAGTTCGAGAAATCGACATTCGTTGTCAAAGATCGAGAAATCGACATTCGTCGTCAAAGTAAAAAAAACGACATTCGTCGCTAAATTTCGAGAAATCGACATTTGTCGTCAAAGTTCGAGAAACCGACGTATTCGTCGAGATTCGAAAAACGACTTTCGTCGTCAACCATTCACGGGTTGACTTTTACCGTCAACTTTTCATGAATAGTTTTTCCGCTTATCGACTTTCGTCAACAACGATTCACGGGTCGACTTTTACCGTCGACTTTCATGAATCGTTTTTCTCTTATCGACTTTCGTCAACAAGGATTCACGGGTCGACTTTTACCGTCAACTTTCATGAATCTCGTGGTCGTAATTCGAGCTGAAAAACCACATAGGAGTCACTAATCTGAACACCTTTTCTATCCGCGGTGACACAAAGAGCATTTTTAATGATATGCGTACTTACCATCATCCTAACTCCCTGTTAAAAGCATTGGACTATGGAAAACTCACTCGCCTTCTCTTTAGGGTTCAAGCTCCCAACGGTTGTCCTAAGGATGATGTCGGTTTGGTTCTTGCTTGCACCTTAGGGGGAAGGGCTGGTAGAAGCTTGATGGGCCTTTCGGGTACATCCGCCAGTTTGACCCTCGACTCTTCTCAGGTGACCTGGGTAACCTAACGGTGATAACAAAGGGTCACTTGGGGGAGTGTTCTTCGATACGGCTTTTCAGCCACCACTTACGCAACGACACATTGCGCGTCAACACCCCACACACTGACCAGTTTCTTCCCAGCTACTTTCTCACTTGTTTTCAATGGCTGGTCTTTTTTGGTGTTCAACTCAAACAAATCTTCCCACTTGTTTCTTTGGGTCCACTTCCTGGTACGAACAGATTCCTTCCGACCCAAACCCCAACCAGGCTATCATTCCAGGCCCCTTCCTTAAAAACACCTATAATCGCCACATCCCCTAAAAAACTGAATCAACGACCATTACCTAGGATTAGAACATCACACACCAGAACCCAAAAAACACACCATTGTGGTTCTTGTTAGAAACTTTAGCAATTGATCTCGAGACACACGTTTGGGACTGATCCCCCAGACGGGCCGCCTCAGAGGAGGGTGTATAGTGTTTAAAGAGCTGAAACACCCGTTGATACTGAGGTACGCTACTGAAGATGTGTCTCACAAATTTCCCTCACACACAACACTTGAGGGAGTAGGAATATCCATGGACAAAAATCCACTAACGTGATCCCCACTCTCAACTAACCCTACCTGTCACAGACCCACTGGCTGTAAACCCACCCACATCAACCCTATTGATTATAACCCTATGTCTAATTTCATAGGACAAAAAATACTTTAACGTGACCCCTACTCCTACACTAACCCTAACCGTCACAGACCCACTGGCTGGAAACCCACCCACGTCAACCCTACTGATTATAACCCTAAGTCAAATTTCACAGGACAAAAAAATACTTTAACGTTACCCCTACCCCTACACTAACCCTAACCGTCACAGACCCACTGGCTGGAATCCCACCCACGTCAACCCTACTGATTATAACCCTAGGTCAAATTTCATAGGACAAAAAATACTTTAACGTGACCCCTACTCCTACACTAACCCTAACCGTCACAGACCCACTGGCTGGAAACCCACCCACGTCAACCCTACTGATTATAACCCTAAGTCAAATTTCATAGGACAAAAAAATACTTTAACGTGACCCCTACTCCTACACTAACCCTAACCGTCACAGACCCACTGGCTGGAAACCCACCCACGTCAACCCTACTGATTATAACCCTAAGTCAAATTTCATAGGACAAAAAATACTTGAACGTGACCCCTACTCCTACACTAACCCTAACCGTCACAGACCCACTGGCTGGAAACCCACCCACGTCAACCCTGCTGATTATAACCCTAAGTCAAATTTCATAGGACAAAAAAATACTTTAACGTGACCCCCTACTCCTACACTAACCCTAACCGTCACAGACCCACTGGCTGTAAACCCACCTGCATCAACCCTACGGACTAGAATCCCAACCCCCACGTTAACCCTACCCATTGTAAAACCAAAAATCAATGAAATTTACTCACAAACCCCTTTCTGCACTAAATCTACCCACCAGTGCACCTGTCGACCAGAGAACCTTTCTCAAAACCTTATAATAAAAATCCAAATTCACGTTCCGCACGTCTATATCGAACGGTCTCAAACCATACGACTAATATGACCTTGACCTTTACCATATACCAAAATACTTCACCTCTGGGGGGGTTGCGATGCTGGATCAGGATTATCGGGCTTCGGCTTGGTTCGCTGGTCCAGAGCAAGTTCAGACCGGAAACTTCGCAATTCCTAAAAACCAGAAAAAGAAATAAGAACAATAGTTTTCAACAGTAAAGGTTAGCCACGACCCCAATACCACACTAGGACGTACTCGTCAGACTAACCCAGCTGAATAAAACAGATTACAATTTTAAAAAAAGACCCACAAATCAGTTTGAGGATCCTCATCTCCTCCGGTCTCTCTCTTAGCCTCGGGTTTGGCAGAGAGACGGGATGGGGAGACGAATCGAACCCAGACAGGTTCGTTGGAAAATGTGAGTCCCAGACAGGTCGCACATTTCTGATTCGTCCTTTCAAAATAGGATTTCTCAAATTGATTTCTCTCACGAGTTGACCTTCACCATTG
Source organism: Gobio occitaniae (assembly GCA_033150135.1). NCBI lineage: Eukaryota > Metazoa > Chordata > Actinopteri > Cypriniformes > Gobionidae > Gobio > Gobio occitaniae. Next base: position 3,639 of record JARQWZ010009172.1, read on the forward strand.
ACCAAAATACTTCACCTCTGGGGGAGTTGCGATGCTGGATCAGGATTATCAGGCTTCGGCTTGGTTCGCTGGTCCAGAGCAAGTTCAGACCGGAAACTTCGCAATTCCTAAAAACCAAAAAAAGAAATAAGAACAATAATTTACAACAGTAAAGGTTAGCCACGACCCCACTACCACACTTAAACTTACCCATCAGAATAATCCAACCTGACATTATAATAAATAAAAGGCAAAACAACAGAAGTTTCATAAACTAACGAAAAAAATAACAAGCTACCCACCTGGCCCATAAGCCAAAAAAGGCATTGCTCCTAGACGGGAGCCAATCACAGGCGACATAGTATAGTCTGACATGCGTCGGCCCGTGCCCCTCCTCATTCTCCTACTACAAACCTTTCCAGACGAGTGCTGGCTTGGGGGGAGATGTTGTAATTTCCCCTAACCTAACCCTGGCCAGAGCCATCGGACTTGACATACTATTCTACGCAAATGATCTTGTACAAATGGGCCTATAGTTTAGTTTAAAGATCCTCATCCCCTCCGGTCTCTCTCTTACCCCTCGGGGTTGGTAGAGAGACGGGATGGGGAGACGAATCGAACCCAGACAGGTTCGTTGGAAAATGTGAGACCCAGACAGGCCGCACATTTTCTGATTCGTCCTCCCAAGGATCTCTTAGATTATAGGTGGAAAACTGTCAGGATTCTCTCTTCAAATAACCTACCATAGTCACCTCACGTTAACCTCGTCCTGAGCCCACCACCATTTAAGGGACCTTACCCTACCCCCATCCACTAAAACCTACCATCATAAGTCAAAGTTCGAGATATCGACATTCGTCGTCAAAGTTCGAGAAAACGACATTCGTCGTCCAAGTTCTAGAAATCGACATTCGTCGTCCAAGTTCGAGAAATCGACATTCGTCGTCAAAGTACGAGAAATCGACATTCGTCGTCAAAGTTAAAAAATCGACATTCGTCACTAAAGTTCGAGAAATCGATATTCGTCGTCCAAGTTCGAGAAATCGACATTCGTCGTCAAAGTTAAAAAAAAAACCGACATTCGTCGTCAAAGTTCGAGAAATCGACATTCGTTGTCAAAGATCGAGAAATCGACATTCGTCGTCAAAGTAAAAAAAACGACATTCGTCGCTAAATTTCGAGAAATCGACATTTGTCGTCAAAGTTCGAGAAACCGACGTATTCGTCGAGATTCGAAAAACGACTTTCGTCGTCAACCATTCACGGGGTTGACTTTTACCGTCAACTTTTCATGAATAGTTTTTCCGCTTATCGACTTTCGTCAACAACGATTCACGGGTCGACTTTTACCGTCGACTTTCATGAATCGTTTTTCTCTTATCGACTTTCGTCAACAAGGATTCACGGGTCGACTTTTACCGTCAACTTTCATGAATCTCGTGGTCGTAATTCGAGCTGAAAAACCACATAGGAGTCACTAATCTGAACACCTTTTCTATCCGCGGTGACACAAAGAGCATTTTTAATGATATGCGTACTTACCATCATCCTAACTCCCTGTTAAAAGCATTGGACTATGGAAAACTCACTCGCCTTCTCTTAGGGTTCAAGCTCCCAACGGTTGTCCTAAGGATGATGTCGGTTTGGTTCTTGCTTGCACCTTAGGGGGAAGGGCTGGTAGAAGCTTGATGGGCCTTTCGGGGTACATCCGCCAGTTTGACCCTCGACTCTTCTCAGGTGACCTGGGTAACCTAACGGTGATAACAAAGGGTCACTTGGGGGAGTGTTCTTCGATACGGCTTTTCAGCCACCACTTACGCAACGACACATTGCGCGTCAACACCCCACACACTGACCAGTTTCTTCCCAGCTACTTTCTCACTTGTTTTCAATGGCTGGTCTTTTTTGGTGTTCAACTCAAACAAATCTTCCCACTTGTTTCTTTGGGTCCACTTCCTGGTACGAACAGATTCCTTCCGACCCAAACCCCAACCAGGCTATCATTCCCAGGCCCCTTCCTTAAAAACACCTATAATCGCCACATCCCCTAAAAAACTGAATCAACGACCATTACCTAGGATTAGAACATCACACACCAGAACCCAAAAAACACACCATTGTGGTTCTTGTTAGAAACTTTAGCAATTGATCTCGAGACACACGTTTGGGACTGATCCCCCAGACGGGCCGCCTCAGAGGAGGGTGTATAGTGTTTAAAGAGCTGAAACACCCGTTGATACTGAGGTACGCTACTGAAGATGTGTCTCACAAATTTCCCTCACACACAACACTTGAGGGAGTAGAATATCCATGGACAAAAATCCACTAACGTGATCCCCACTCTCAACTAACCCTACCTGTCACAGACCCACTGGCTGTAAACCCACCCACATCAACCCTATTGATTATAACCCTATGTCTAATTTCATAGGACAAAAAATACTTTAACGTGACCCCTACTCCTACACTAACCCTAACCGTCACAGACCCACTGGCTGGAAACCCACCCACGTCAACCCTACTGATTATAACCCTAAGTCAAATTTCACAGGACAAAAAAATACTTTAACGTTACCCCTACCCCTACACTAACCCTAACCGTCACAGACCCACTGGCTGGAATCCCACCCACGTCAACCCTACTGATTATAACCCTAGGTCAAATTTCATAGGACAAAAAATACTTTAACGTGACCCCTACTCCTACACTAACCCTAACCGTCACAGACCCACTGGCTGGAAACCCACCCACGTCAACCCTACTGATTATAACCCTAAGTCAAATTTCATAGGACAAAAAATACTTTAACGTGACCCCTACTCCTACACTAACCCTAACCGTCACAGACCCACTGCTGGAAACCCACCCACGTCAACCCTACTGATTATAACCCTAAGTCAAATTTCATAGGACAAAAAATACTTGAACGTGACCCCTACTCCTACACTAACCCTAACCGTCACAGACCCACTGGCTGGAAACCCACCCACGTCAACCCTGCTGATTATAACCCTAAGTCAAATTTCATAGGACAAAAAAATACTTTAACGTGACCCCCTACTCCTACACTAACCCTAACCGTCACAGACCCACTGGCTGTAAACCCACCTGCATCAACCCTACGGACTAGAATCCCAACCCCCACGTTAACCCTACCCATTGTAAAACCCAAAAATCAATGAAATTTACTCACAAACCCCTTTCTGCACTAAATCTACCCACCAGTGCACCTGTCGACCAGAGAACCTTTCTCAAAACCTTATAATAAAAATCCAAATTCACGTTCCGCACGTCTATATCGAACGGTCTCAAACCATACGACTAATATGACCTTGACCTTTACCATATACCAAAATACTTCACCTCTGGGGGGGTTGCGATGCTGGATCAGGATTATCGGGCTTCGGCTTGGTTCGCTGGTCCAGAGCAAGTTCAGACCGGAAACTTCGCAATTCCTAAAAACCAGAAAAAGAAATAAGAACAATAGTTTTCAACAGTAAAGGTTAGCCACGACCCCAATACCACACTAGGACGTACTCGTCAGACTAACCCAGCTGAATAAAACAGATTACAATTTTAAAAAAAGACCCACAAATCAGTTTGAGGATCCTCATCTCCTCCGGTCTCTCTCTTAGCCCTCGGGTTTGGCAGAGAGACGGGATGGGGAGACGAATCGAACCCAGACAGGTTCGTTGGAAAATGTGAGTCCCAGACAGGTCGCACATTTTCTGATTCGTCCTTTCAAAATAGGATTTCTCAAATTGATTTCTCTCACGAGTTGACCTTCACCATTGACCAAAATACTTCACCTCTGGGGGAGTTGCGATGCTGGATCAGGATTATCAGGCTTCGGCTTGGTTCGCTGGTCCAGAGCAAGTTCAGACCGGAAACTTCGCAATTCCTAAAAACCAAAAAAAGAAATAAGAACAATAATTTACAACAGTAAAGGTTAGCCACGACCCCACTACCACACTTAAACTTACCCATCAGAATAATCCAACCTGACATTATAATAAATAAAAGGCAAAACAACAGAAGTTTCATAAACTAACGAAAAAAATAACAAGCTACCCACCTGGCCCATAAGCCAAAAAAGGCATTGCTCCTAGACGGGAGCCAATCACAGGCGACATAGTATAGTCTGACATGCGTCGGCCCGTGCCCCTCCTCATTCTCCCTACTACAAACCTTTCCAGACGAGTGCTGGCTTGGGGGGAGATGTTGTAATTTCCCCTAACCTAACCCTGGCCAGAGCCATCGGACTTGACATACTATTCTACGCAAATGATCTTGTACAAATGGGCCTATAGTTTAGTTTAAAGATCCTCATCCCCTCCGGTCTCTCTCTTACCCCTCGGGGTTGGTAGAGAGACGGGATGGGGAGACGAATCGAACCCAGACAGGTTCGTTGGAAAATGTGAGACCCAGACAGGCCGCACATTTTCTGATTCGTCCTCCCAAGGATCTCTTAGATTATAGGTGGAAAACTGTCAGGATTCTCTCTTCAAATAACCTACCATAGTCACCTCACGTTAACCTCGTCCTGAGCCCACCACCATTTAAGGGACCTTACCCTACCCCCATCCACTAAAACCTACCATCATAAGTCAAAGTTCGAGATATCGACATTCGTCGTCAAAGTTCGAGAAAACGACATTCGTCGTCCAAGTTCTAGAAATCGACATTCGTCGTCCAAGTTCGAGAAATCGACATTCGTCGTCAAAGTACGAGAAATCGACATTCGTCGTCAAAGTTAAAAAATCGACATTCGTCACTAAAGTTCGAGAAATCGATATTCGTCGTCCAAGTTCGAGAAATCGACATTCGTCGTCAAAGTTAAAAAACCGACATTCGTCGTCAAAGTTCGAGAAATCGACATTCGTTGTCAAAGATCGAGAAATCGACATTCGTCGTCAAAGTAAAAAAAACGACATTCGTCGCTAAATTTCGAGAAATCGACATTTGTCGTCAAAGTTCGAGAAACCGACGTATTCGTCGAGATTCGAAAAACGACTTTCGTCGTCAACCATTCACGGGTTGACTTTTACCGTCAACTTTTCATGAATAGTTTTTCCGCTTATCGACTTTCGTCAACAACGATTCACGGGTCGACTTTTACCGTCGACTTTCATGAATCGTTTTTCTCTTATCGACTTTCGTCAACAAGGATTCACGGGTCGACTTTTACCGTCAACTTTCATGAATCTCGTGGTCGTAATTCGAGCTGAAAAACCACATAGGAGTCACTAATCTGAACACCTTTTCTATCCGCGGTGACACAAAGAGCATTTTTAATGATATGCGTACTTACCATCATCCTAACTCCCTGTTAAAAGCATTGGACTATGGAAAACTCACTCGCCTTCTCTTTAGGGTTCAAGCTCCCAACGGTTGTCCTAAGGATGATGTCGGTTTGGTTCTTGCTTGCACCTTAGGGGGAAGGGCTGGTAGAAGCTTGATGGGCCTTTCGGGGTACATCCGCCAGTTTGACCCTCGACTCTTCTCAGGTGACCTGGGTAACCTAACGGTGATAACAAAGGGTCACTTGGGGGAGTGTTCTTCGATACGGCTTTTCAGCCACCACTTACGCAACGACACATTGCGCGTCAACACCCCACACACTGACCAGTTTCTTCCCAGCTACTTTCTCACTTGTTTTCAATGGCTGGTCTTTTTTGGTGTTCAACTCAAACAAATCTTCCCACTTGTTTCTTTGGGTCCACTTCCTGGTACGAACAGATTCCTTCCGACCCAAACCCCAACCAGGCTATCATTCCCAGGCCCCTTCCTTAAAAACACCTATAATCGCCACATCCCCTAAAAAACTGAATCAACGACCATTACCTAGGATTAGAACATCACACACCAGAACCCAAAAAACACACCATTGTGGTTCTTGTTAGAAACTTTAGCAATTGATCTCGAGACACACGTTTGGGACTGATCCCCCAGACGGGCCGCCTCAGAGGAGGGTGTATAGTGTTTAAAGAGCTGAAACACCCGTTGATACTGAGGTACGCTACTGAAGATGTGTCTCACAAATTTCCCTCACACACAACACTTGAGGGAGTAGGAATATCCATGGACAAAAATCCACTAACGTGATCCCCACTCTCAACTAACCCTACCTGTCACAGACCCACTGGCTGTAAACCCACCCACATCAACCCTATTGATTATAACCCTATGTCTAATTTCATAGGACAAAAAATACTTTAACGTGACCCCTACTCCTACACTAACCCTAACCGTCACAGACCCACTGGCTGGAAACCCACCCACGTCAACCCTACTGATTATAACCCTAAGTCAAATTTCACAGGACAAAAAAATACTTTAACGTTACCCCTACCCCTACACTAACCCTAACCGTCACAGACCCACTGGCTGGAATCCCACCCACGTCAACCCTACTGATTATAACCCTAGGTCAAATTTCATAGGACAAAAAATACTTTAACGTGACCCCTACTCCTACACTAACCCTAACCGTCACAGACCCACTGGCTGGAAACCCACCCACGTCAACCCTACTGATTATAACCCTAAGTCAAATTTCATAGGACAAAAAATACTTTAACGTGACCCCTACTCCTACACTAACCCTAACCGTCACAGACCCACTGGCTGGAAACCCACCCACGTCAACCCTACTGATTATAACCCTAAGTCAAATTTCATAGGACAAAAAATACTTGAACGTGACCCCTACTCCTACACTAACCCTAACCGTCACAGACCCACTGGCTGGAAACCCACCCACGTCAACCCTGCTGATTATAACCCTAAGTCAAATTTCATAGGACAAAAAAATACTTTAACGTGACCCCCTACTCCTACACTAACCCTAACCGTCACAGACCCACTGGCTGTAAACCCACCTGCATCAACCCTACGGACTAGAATCCCAACCCCCACGTTAACCCTACCCATTGTAAAACCCAAAAATCAATGAAATTTACTCACAAACCCCTTTCTGCACTAAATCTACCCACCAGTGCACCTGTCGACCAGAGAACCTTTCTCAAAACCTTATAATAAAAATCCAAATTCACGTTCCGCACGTCTATATCGAACGGTCTCAAACCATACGACTAATATGACCTTGACCTTTACCATATACCAAAATACTTCACCTCTGGGGGGGTTGCGATGCTGGATCAGGATTATCGGGCTTCGGCTTGGTTCGCTGGTCCAGAGCAAGTTCAGACCGGAAACTTCGCAATTCCTAAAAACCAGAAAAAGAAATAAGAACAATAGTTTTCAACAGTAAAGGTTAGCCACGACCCCAATACCACACTAGGACGTACTCGTCAGACTAACCCAGCTGAATAAAACAGATTACAATTTTAAAAAAAGACCCACAAATCAGTTTGAGGATCCTCATCTCCTCCGGTCTCTCTCTTAGCCCTCGGGTTTGGCAGAGAGACGGGATGGGGAGACGAATCGAACCCAGACAGGTTCGTTGGAAAATGTGAGTCCCAGACAGGTCGCACATTTTCTGATTCGTCCTTTCAAAATAGGATTTCTCAAATTGATTTCTCTCACGAGTTGACCTTCACCATTGACCAAAATACTTCACCTCTGGGGGAGTTGCGATGCTGGATCAGGATTATCAGGCTTCGGCTTGGTTCGCTGGTCCAGAGCAAGTTCAGACCGGAAACTTCGCAATTCCTAAAAACCAAAAAAAGAAATAAGAACAATAATTTACAACAGTAAAGGTTAGCCACGACCCCACTACCACACTTAAACTTACCCATCAGAATAATCCAACCTGACATTATAATAAATAAAAGGCAAAACAACAGAAGTTTCATAAACTAACGAAAAAAATAACAAGCTACCCACCTGGCCCATAAGCCAAAAAAGGCATTGCTCCTAGACGGGAGCCAATCACAGGCGACATAGTATAGTCTGACATGCGTCGGCCCGTGCCCCTCCTCATTCTCCCTACTACAAACCTTTCCAGACGAGTGCTGGCTTGGGGGGAGATGTTGTAATTTCCCCTAACCTAACCCTGGCCAGAGCCATCGGACTTGACATACTATTCTACGCAAATGATCTTGTACAAATGGGCCTATAGTTTAGTTTAAAGATCCTCATCCCCTCCGGTCTCTCTCTTACCCCTCGGGGTTGGTAGAGAGACGGGATGGGGAGACGAATCGAACCCAGACAGGTTCGTTGGAAAATGTGAGACCCAGACAGGCCGCACATTTTCTGATTCGTCCTCCCAAGGATCTCTTAGATTATAGGTGGAAAACTGTCAGGATTCTCTCTTCAAATAACCTACCATAGTCACCTCACGTTAACCTCGTCCTGAGCCCACCACCATTTAAGGGACCTTACCCTACCCCCATCCACTAAAACCTACCATCATAAGTCAAAGTTCGAGATATCGACATTCGTCGTCAAAGTTCGAGAAAACGACATTCGTCGTCCAAGTTCTAGAAATCGACATTCGTCGTCCAAGTTCGAGAAATCGACATTCGTCGTCAAAGTACGAGAAATCGACATTCGTCGTCAAAGTTAAAAAATCGACATTCGTCACTAAAGTTCGAGAAATCGATATTCGTCGTCCAAGTTCGAGAAATCGACATTCGTCGTCAAAGTTAAAAAACCGACATTCGTCGTCAAAGTTCGAGAAATCGACATTCGTTGTCAAAGATCGAGAAATCGACATTCGTCGTCAAAGTAAAAAAAACGACATTCGTCGCTAAATTTCGAGAAATCGACATTTGTCGTCAAAGTTCGAGAAACCGACGTATTCGTCGAGATTCGAAAAACGACTTTCGTCGTCAACCATTCACGGGTTGACTTTTACCGTCAACTTTTCATGAATAGTTTTTCCGCTTATCGACTTTCGTCAACAACGATTCACGGGTCGACTTTTACCGTCGACTTTCATGAATCGTTTTTCTCTTATCGACTTTCGTCAACAAGGATTCACGGGTCGACTTTTACCGTCAACTTTCATGAATCTCGTGGTCGTAATTCGAGCTGAAAAACCACATAGGAGTCACTAATCTGAACACCTTTTCTATCCGCGGTGACACAAAGAGCATTTTTAATGATATGCGTACTTACCATCATCCTAACTCCCTGTTAAAAGCATTGGACTATGGAAAACTCACTCGCCTTCTCTTTAGGGTTCAAGCTCCCAACGGTTGTCCTAAGGATGATGTCGGTTTGGTTCTTGCTTGCACCTTAGGGGGAAGGGCTGGTAGAAGCTTGATGGGCCTTTCGGGGTACATCCGCCAGTTTGACCCTCGACTCTTCTCAGGTGACCTGGGTAACCTAACGGTGATAACAAAGGGTCACTTGGGGGAGTGTTCTTCGATACGGCTTTTCAGCCACCACTTACGCAACGACACATTGCGCGTCAACACCCCACACACTGACCAGTTTCTTCCCAGCTACTTTCTCACTTGTTTTCAATGGCTGGTCTTTTTTGGTGTTCAACTCAAACAAATCTTCCCACTTGTTTCTTTGGGTCCACTTCCTGGTACGAACAGATTCCTTCCGACCCAAACCCCAACCAGGCTATCATTCCCAGGCCCCTTCCTTAAAAACACCTATAATCGCCACATCCCCTAAAAAACTGAATCAACGACCATTACCTAGGATTAGAACATCACACACCAGAACCCAAAAAACACACCATTGTGGTTCTTGTTAGAAACTTTAGCAATTGATCTCGAGACACACGTTTGGGACTGATCCCCCAGACGGGCCGCCTCAGAGGAGGGTGTATAGTGTTTAAAGAGCTGAAACACCCGTTGATACTGAGGTACGCTACTGAAGATGTGTCTCACAAATTTCCCTCACACACAACACTTGAGGGAGTAGGAATATCCATGGACAAAAATCCACTAACGTGATCCCCACTCTCAACTAACCCTACCTGTCACAGACCCACTGGCTGTAAACCCACCCACATCAACCCTATTGATTATAACCCTATGTCTAATTTCATAGGACAAAAAATACTTTAACGTGACCCCTACTCCTACACTAACCCTAACCGTCACAGACCCACTGGCTGGAAACCCACCCACGTCAACCCTACTGATTATAACCCTAAGTCAAATTTCACAGGACAAAAAAATACTTTAACGTTACCCCTACCCCTACACTAACCCTAACCGTCACAGACCCACTGGCTGGAATCCCACCCACGTCAACCCTACTGATTATAACCCTAGGTCAAATTTCATAGGACAAAAAATACTTTAACGTGACCCCTACTCCTACACTAACCCTAACCGTCACAGACCCACTGGCTGGAAACCCACCCACGTCAACCCTACTGATTATAACCCTAAGTCAAATTTCATAGGACAAAAAATACTTTAACGTGACCCCTACTCCTACACTAACCCTAACCGTCACAGACCCACTGGCTGGAAACCCACCCACGTCAACCCTACTGATTATAACCCTAAGTCAAATTTCATAGGACAAAAAATACTTGAACGTGACCCCTACTCCTACACTAACCCTAACCGTCACAGACCCACTGGCTGGAAACCCACCCACGTCAACCCTGCTGATTATAACCCTAAGTCAAATTTCATAGGACAAAAAAATACTTTAACGTGACCCCCTACTCCTACACTAACCCTAACCGTCACAGACCCACTGGCTGTAAACCCACCTGCATCAACCCTACGGACTAGAATCCCAACCCCCACGTTAACCCTACCCATTGTAAAACCCAAAAATCAATGAAATTTACTCACAAACCCCTTTCTGCACTAAATCTACCCACCAGTGCACCTGTCGACCAGAGAACCTTTCTCAAAACCTTATAATAAAAATCCAAATTCACGTTCCGCACGTCTATATCGAACGGTCTCAAACCATACGACTAATATGACCTTGACCTTTACCATATACCAAAATACTTCACCTCTGGGGGGTTGCGATGCTGGATCAGGATTATCGGGCTTCGGCTTGGTTCGCTGGTCCAGAGCAAGTTCAGACCGGAAACTTCGCAATTCCTAAAAACCAGAAAAAGAAATAAGAACAATAGTTTTCAACAGTAAAGGTTAGCCACGACCCCAATACCACACTAGGACGTACTCGTCAGACTAACCCAGCTGAATAAAACAGATTACAATTTTAAAAAAAGACCCACAAATCAGTTTGAGGATCCTCATCTCCTCCGGTCTCTCTCTTAGCCCTCGGGTTTGGCAGAGAGACGGGATGGGGAGACGAATCGAACCCAGACAGGTTCGTTGGAAAATGTGAGTCCCAGACAGGTCGCACATTTTCTGATTCGTCCTTTCAAAATAGGATTTCTCAAATTGATTTCTCTCACGAGTTGACCTTCACCATTGACCAAAATACTTCACCTCTGGGGGAGTTGCGATGCTGGATCAGGATTATCAGGCTTCGGCTTGGTTCGCTGGTCCAGAGCAAGTTCAGACCGGAAACTTCGCAATTCCTAAAAACCAAAAAAAGAAATAAGAACAATAATTTACAACAGTAAAGGTTAGCCACGACCCCACTACCACACTTAAACTTACCCATCAGAATAATCCAACCTGACATTATAATAAATAAAAGGCAAAACAACAGAAGTTTCATAAACTAACGAAAAAAATAACAAGCTACCCACCTGGCCCATAAGCCAAAAAAGGCATTGCTCCTAGACGGGAGCCAATCACAGGCGACATAGTATAGTCTGACATGCGTCGGCCCGTGCCCCTCCTCATTCTCCCTACTACAAACCTTTCCAGACGAGTGCTGGCTTGGGGGGAGATGTTGTAATTTCCCCTAACCTAACCCTGGCCAGAGCCATCGGACTTGACATACTATTCTACGCAAATGATCTTGTACAAATGGGCCTATAGTTTAGTTTAAAGATCCTCATCCCCTCCGGTCTCTCTCTTACCCCTCGGGGTTGGTAGAGAGACGGGATGGGGAGACGAATCGAACCCAGACAGGTTCGTTGGAAAATGTGAGACCCAGACAGGCCGCACATTTTCTGATTCGTCCTCCCAAGGATCTCTTAGATTATAGGTGGAAAACTGTCAGGATTCTCTCTTCAAATAACCTACCATAGTCACCTCACGTTAACCTCGTCCTGAGCCCACCACCATTTAAGGGACCTTACCCTACCCCCATCCACTAAAACCTACCATCATAAGTCAAAGTTCGAGATATCGACATTCGTCGTCAAAGTTCGAGAAAACGACATTCGTCGTCCAAGTTCTAGAAATCGACATTCGTCGTCCAAGTTCGAGAAATCGACATTCGTCGTCAAAGTACGAGAAATCGACATTCGTCGTCAAAGTTAAAAAATCGACATTCGTCACTAAAGTTCGAGAAATCGATATTCGTCGTCCAAGTTCGAGAAATCGACATTCGTCGTCAAAGTTAAAAAACCGACATTCGTCGTCAAAGTTCGAGAAATCGACATTCGTTGTCAAAGATCGAGAAATCGACATTCGTCGTCAAAGTAAAAAAAACGACATTCGTCGCTAAATTTCGAGAAATCGACATTTGTCGTCAAAGTTCGAGAAACCGACGTATTCGTCGAGATTCGAAAAACGACTTTCGTCGTCAACCATTCACGGGTTGACTTTTACCGTCAACTTTTCATGAATAGTTTTTCCGCTTATCGACTTTCGTCAACAACGATTCACGGGTCGACTTTTACCGTCGACTTTCATGAATCGTTTTTCTCTTATCGACTTTCGTCAACAAGGATTCACGGGTCGACTTTTACCGTCAACTTTCATGAATCTCGTGGTCGTAATTCGAGCTGAAAAACCACATAGGAGTCACTAATCTGAACACCTTTTCTATCCGCGGTGACACAAAGAGCATTTTTAATGATATGCGTACTTACCATCATCCTAACTCCCTGTTAAAAGCATTGGACTATGGAAAACTCACTCGCCTTCTCTTTAGGGTTCAAGCTCCCAACGGTTGTCCTAAGGATGATGTCGGTTTGGTTCTTGCTTGCACCTTAGGGGGAAGGGCTGGTAGAAGCTTGATGGGCCTTTCGGGGTACATCCGCCAGTTTGACCCTCGACTCTTCTCAGGTGACCTGGGTAACCTAACGGTGATAACAAAGGGTCACTTGGGGGAGTGTTCTTCGATACGGCTTTTCAGCCACCACTTACGCAACGACACATTGCGCGTCAACACCCCACACACTGACCAGTTTCTTCCCAGCTACTTTCTCACTTGTTTTCAATGGCTGGTCTTTTTTGGTGTTCAACTCAAACAAATCTTCCCACTTGTTTCTTTGGGTCCACTTCCTGGTACGAACAGATTCCTTCCGACCCAAACCCCAACCAGGCTATCATTCCCAGGCCCCTTCCTTAAAAACACCTATAATCGCCACATCCCCTAAAAAACTGAATCAACGACCATTACCTAGGATTAGAACATCACACACCAGAACCCAAAAAACACACCATTGTGGTTCTTGTTAGAAACTTTAGCAATTGATCTCGAGACACACGTTTGGGACTGATCCCCCAGACGGGCCGCCTCAGAGGAGGGTGTATAGTGTTTAAAGAGCTGAAACACCCGTTGATACTGAGGTACGCTACTGAAGATGTGTCTCACAAATTTCCCTCACACACAACACTTGAGGGAGTAGGAATATCCATGGACAAAAATCCACTAACGTGATCCCCACTCTCAACTAACCCTACCTGTCACAGACCCACTGGCTGTAAACCCACCCACATCAACCCTATTGATTATAACCCTATGTCTAATTTCATAGGACAAAAAATACTTTAACGTGACCCCTACTCCTACACTAACCCTAACCGTCACAGACCCACTGGCTGGAAACCCACCCACGTCAACCCTACTGATTATAACCCTAAGTCAAATTTCACAGGACAAAAAAATACTTTAACGTTACCCCTACCCCTACACTAACCCTAACCGTCACAGACCCACTGGCTGGAATCCCACCCACGTCAACCCTACTGATTATAACCCTAGGTCAAATTTCATAGGACAAAAAATACTTTAACGTGACCCCTACTCCTACACTAACCCTAACCGTCACAGACCCACTGGCTGGAAACCCACCCACGTCAACCCTACTGATTATAACCCTAAGTCAAATTTCATAGGACAAAAAATACTTTAACGTGACCCCTACTCCTACACTAACCCTAACCGTCACAGACCCACTGGCTGGAAACCCACCCACGTCAACCCTACTGATTATAACCCTAAGTCAAATTTCATAGGACAAAAAATACTTGAACGTGACCCCTACTCCTACACTAACCCTAACCGTCACAGACCCACTGGCTGGAAACCCACCCACGTCAACCCTGCTGATTATAACCCTAAGTCAAATTTCATAGGACAAAAAAATACTTTAACGTGACCCCCTACTCCTACACTAACCCTAACCGTCACAGACCCACTGGCTGTAAACCCACCTGCATCAACCCTACGGACTAGAATCCCAACCCCCACGTTAACCCTACCCATTGTAAAACCCAAAAATCAATGAAATTTACTCACAAACCCCTTTCTGCACTAAATCTACCCACCAGTGCACCTGTCGACCAGAGAACCTTTCTCAAAACCTTATAATAAAAATCCAAATTCACGTTCCGCACGTCTATATCGAACGGTCTCAAACCATACGACTAATATGACCTTGACCTTTACCATATACCAAAATACTTCACCTCTGGGGGGGTTGCGATGCTGGATCAGGATTATCGGGCTTCGGCTTGGTTCGCTGGTCCAGAGCAAGTTCAGACCGGAAACTTCGCAATTCCTAAAAACCAGAAAAAGAAATAAGAACAATAGTTTTCAACAGTAAAGGTTAGCCACGACCCCAATACCACACTAGGACGTACTCGTCAGACTAACCCAGCTGAATAAAACAGATTACAATTTTAAAAAAAGACCCACAAATCAGTTTGAGGATCCTCATCTCCTCCGGTCTCTCTCTTAGCCCTCGGGTTTGGCAGAGAGACGGGATGGGGAGACGAATCGAACCCAGACAGGTTCGTTGGAAAATGTGAGTCCCAGACAGGTCGCACATTTTCTGATTCGTCCTTTCAAAATAGGATTTCTCAAATTGATTTCTCTCACGAGTTGACCTTCACCATTGACCAAAATACTTCACCTCTGGGGGAGTTGCGATGCTGGATCAGGATTATCAGGCTTCGGCTTGGTTCGCTGGTCCAGAGCAAGTTCAGACCGGAAACTTCGCAATTCCTAAAAACCAAAAAAAGAAATAAGAACAATAATTTACAACAGTAAAGGTTAGCCACGACCCCACTACCACACTTAAACTTACCCATCAGAATAATCCAACCTGACATTATAATAAATAAAAGGCAAAACAACAGAAGTTTCATAAACTAACGAAAAAAATAACAAGCTACCCACCTGGCCCATAAGCCAAAAAAGGCATTGCTCCTAGACGGGAGCCAATCACAGGCGACATAGTATAGTCTGACATGCGTCGGCCCGTGCCCCTCCTCATTCTCCCTACTACAAACCTTTCCAGACGAGTGCTGGCTTGGGGGGAGATGTTGTAATTTCCCCTAACCTAACCCTGGCCAGAGCCATCGGACTTGACATACTATTCTACGCAAATGATCTTGTACAAATGGGCCTATAGTTTAGTTTAAAGATCCTCATCCCCTCCGGTCTCTCTCTTACCCCTCGGGGTTGGTAGAGAGACGGGATGGGGAGACGAATCGAACCCAGACAGGTTCGTTGGAAAATGTGAGACCCAGACAGGCCGCACATTTTCTGATTCGTCCTCCCAAGGATCTCTTAGATTATAGGTGGAAAACTGTCAGGATTCTCTCTTCAAATAACCTACCATAGTCACCTCACGTTAACCTCGTCCTGAGCCCACCACCATTTAAGGGACCTTACCCTACCCCCATCCACTAAAACCTACCATCATAAGTCAAAGTTCGAGATATCGACATTCGTCGTCAAAGTTCGAGAAAACGACATTCGTCGTCCAAGTTCTAGAAATCGACATTCGTCGTCCAAGTTCGAGAAATCGACATTCGTCGTCAAAGTACGAGAAATCGACATTCGTCGTCAAAGTTAAAAAATCGACATTCGTCACTAAAGTTCGAGAAATCGATATTCGTCGTCCAAGTTCGAGAAATCGACATTCGTCGTCAAAGTTAAAAAACCGACATTCGTCGTCAAAGTTCGAGAAATCGACATTCGTTGTCAAAGATCGAGAAATCGACATTCGTCGTCAAAGTAAAAAAAACGACATTCGTCGCTAAATTTCGAGAAATCGACATTTGTCGTCAAAGTTCGAGAAACCGACGTATTCGTCGAGATTCGAAAAACGACTTTCGTCGTCAACCATTCACGGGTTGACTTTTACCGTCAACTTTTCATGAATAGTTTTTCCGCTTATCGACTTTCGTCAACAACGATTCACGGGTCGACTTTTACCGTCGACTTTCATGAATCGTTTTTCTCTTATCGACTTTCGTCAACAAGGATTCACGGGTCGACTTTTACCGTCAACTTTCATGAATCTCGTGGTCGTAATTCGAGCTGAAAAACCACATAGGAGTCACTAATCTGAACACCTTTTCTATCCGCGGTGACACAAAGAGCATTTTTAATGATATGCGTACTTACCATCATCCTAACTCCCTGTTAAAAGCATTGGACTATGGAAAACTCACTCGCCTTCTCTTTAGGGTTCAAGCTCCCAACGGTTGTCCTAAGGATGATGTCGGTTTGGTTCTTGCTTGCACCTTAGGGGGAAGGGCTGGTAGAAGCTTGATGGGCCTTTCGGGGTACATCCGCCAGTTTGACCCTCGACTCTTCTCAGGTGACCTGGGTAACCTAACGGTGATAACAAAGGGTCACTTGGGGGAGTGTTCTTCGATACGGCTTTTCAGCCACCACTTACGCAACGACACATTGCGCGTCAACACCCCACACACTGACCAGTTTCTTCCCAGCTACTTTCTCACTTGTTTTCAATGGCTGGTCTTTTTTGGTGTTCAACTCAAACAAATCTTCCCACTTGTTTCTTTGGGTCCACTTCCTGGTACGAACAGATTCCTTCCGACCCAAACCCCAACCAGGCTATCATTCCCAGGCCCCTTCCTTAAAAACACCTATAATCGCCACATCCCCTAAAAAACTGAATCAACGACCATTACCTAGGATTAGAACATCACACACCAGAACCCAAAAAACACACCATTGTGGTTCTTGTTAGAAACTTTAGCAATTGATCTCGAGACACACGTTTGGGACTGATCCCCCAGACGGGCCGCCTCAGAGGAGGGTGTATAGTGTTTAAAGAGCTGAAACACCCGTTGATACTGAGGTACGCTACTGAAGATGTGTCTCACAAATTTCCCTCACACACAACACTTGAGGGAGTAGGAATATCCATGGACAAAAATCCACTAACGTGATCCCCACTCTCAACTAACCCTACCTGTCACAGACCCACTGGCTGTAAACCCACCCACATCAACCCTATTGATTATAACCCTATGTCTAATTTCATAGGACAAAAAATACTTTAACGTGACCCCTACTCCTACACTAACCCTAACCGTCACAGACCCACTGGCTGGAAACCCACCCACGTCAACCCTACTGATTATAACCCTAAGTCAAATTTCACAGGACAAAAAAATACTTTAACGTTACCCCTACCCCTACACTAACCCTAACCGTCACAGACCCACTGGCTGGAATCCCACCCACGTCAACCCTACTGATTATAACCCTAGGTCAAATTTCATAGGACAAAAAATACTTTAACGTGACCCCTACTCCTACACTAACCCTAACCGTCACAGACCCACTGGCTGGAAACCCACCCACGTCAACCCTACTGATTATAACCCTAAGTCAAATTTCATAGGACAAAAAATACTTTAACGTGACCCCTACTCCTACACTAACCCTAACCGTCACAGACCCACTGGCTGGAAACCCACCCACGTCAACCCTACTGATTATAACCCTAAGTCAAATTTCATAGGACAAAAAATACTTGAACGTGACCCCTACTCCTACACTAACCCTAACCGTCACAGACCCACTGGCTGGAAACCCACCCACGTCAACCCTGCTGATTATAACCCTAAGTCAAATTTCATAGGACAAAAAAATACTTTAACGTGACCCCCTACTCCTACACTAACCCTAACCGTCACAGACCCACTGGCTGTAAACCCACCTGCATCAACCCTACGGACTAGAATCCCAACCCCCACGTTAACCCTACCCATTGTAAAACCCAAAAATCAATGAAATTTACTCACAAACCCCTTTCTGCACTAAATCTACCCACCAGTGCACCTGTCGACCAGAGAACCTTTCTCAAAACCTTATAATAAAAATCCAAATTCACGTTCCGCACGTCTATATCGAACGGTCTCAAACCATACGACTAATATGACCTTGACCTTTACCATATACCAAAATACTTCACCTCTGGGGGGGTTGCGATGCTGGATCAGGATTATCGGGCTTCGGCTTGGTTCGCTGGTCCAGAGCAAGTTCAGACCGGAAACTTCGCAATTCCTAAAAACCAGAAAAAGAAATAAGAACAATAGTTTTCAACAGTAAAGGTTAGCCACGACCCCAATACCACACTAGGACGTACTCGTCAGACTAACCCAGCTGAATAAAACAGATTACAATTTTAAAAA
>JARQWZ010009173.1:0-22288 GCA_033150135.1 Gobio occitaniae
TGAACGGATTGTTGCAAAACTCGGTATGGGTCATCACCACGATACCACAAAGTAGCCTGACAAGTTTCGAAACAGCGCCGCCTAGTGGAGATTTTTTTTAAAAAAGGCTCAGAACTTTGGGTGTGGTTGACTTATTTTCACGAGACTCATCTCATTAGACTCCTGAATCGTTGCCGAGTCCAACGATACCACACTTGCCAGGTTTCGCCGTATGGTTTGTGCACCGTTGTAATTTAGCGCTTAAAACTTTTTTGCCGATATCTTCGAAACCGCTAGTCCGATCGAGACGAAACCAGCGTCAGAAGTTCGGAAACATAGGTCGTTAGGCACAATCGCGAGCCCAAATGTCAAAATATTGATAGTAAGGGGTAGTAAAATCCAATCAAAGTCAGGTGTCAGGCTGAAACCCTATTGTAACTGTTCATTTTCCCATGATGCATCATTCTCCAGCTAAAACTGATCGGGCAGACCAAACCGTAAGTCGTAGAGACTTGAAACTTGCAAGGATGGTAGTACTCACAACGACTACTGACGTCACCGAAGCACGCCCCGATCGGCCTGACGGGGGCGCTACAGCCATCAAAAGTACAAAACGGCGATCAAAAGTACGAAACGGCTCATAACTCCTCAACCGTAAGGCGTAGCCTCGAGTGCCTTATATCGCTGGAATCCTTGGCTCAAGGCGGACAAAATGAATGCATCGGATTTGCTCGTCAGAGTGGGAAAAATTTTGGCTATTTGGGATTTTTTGCAAAACTTACTTTTGCGAACTAGTCCTAGTTTATTGGCCCGACCGGAACCAAACCGAGATTCTCTGGAGTCTGATTGTCAAAGGTTATAAAAAAAAAGTGGAAATTTGGGTTCACGGTCCCTAAGGGCTGCCAAAACGTTGGAAGGGGGAGGAGCCACTTTTACTAAATTGGCTATAACTCGTGAACGGAACGAGGTATTTTCACCAAACTCAGCACGCATATGTAAGAGCTCGTTCTGTGGCCGCATGAAAAAGGACGTGGCGATTGGCCACTTGGTGGCGCTATAACGGTTAAAAAGGGGTCACAATGATGTATTTCTATGGAAAATCCCATTAAATGGCTGAAAGCGGCCCTATTCCTGCCTGATTTGCATACAGCTTCACGAAATCACGCGTGCGCATGCGTCACGTGACCCTAAAGAGGCTTGCAGACTTTTATGGCCGCCGTGGCGCTTTAACTGTTATAAAGGTGAAAAAAATGCTCTATATTATCCTATGCGAAATGACATTTAAATGACTAAAAATTGCCTGCTCTGCGCAGAACTTCACCAAATCGGCTGAGCATGTGCGTCGCATTATTGTAAAGACGCGTGCAAACTTTGACGGAGATCGGGCCATCAGTAGAGGCATACCAGTTTAAAAGGTAAAAAAAACCCCCACCACTTTTCCATGATAAATGAGCTGAAAATGCAAAAATTGACCTTTGACCTCTCCAATGCACATGTCACCAGGCTTGATAAAGTTTTTGCAACCAGCAGCTCAAAAATCAAGTGCTCAGACCCTATAGTCTTTTTTTATAGGCCTTTTTAGACCCTTTTTATGCCCTTTTTATTAGGGGCCAAGCACCAAAGGTGCGAAGGCACCTATTGAAACCGTTCCCGTCTTTTTTTCTTCCGCCATGGGAGTCTATGGCAGCCCATAGAACCGTATGGTAAAAAGTTGTGAAATTTGGCACACTAATAGAGGTTGGTCTGGTATGTCACCGTGGCAATTTTGGTGTCTCTATCTCAATCCCTCTAGCGCCACCACCTGTCCAAATGTGTACTCATGTTTATGCTAATAACTTTTGAACCGTAAGGGCTAGAAACGAAATTCTTTTTTCCTCTAATTTCTGAGCTCGTGCCAATTCGATTGCACCCTATGACGTCATTTTCCGTCTTGGATATTTCCCCATCATTTTCAATTAACCAAAAAACCTAGTTTTGCAAACTCGTCCTAGACGGTTCTTCCGATTTGCACGGAAATTGAACCAGATCATCTTCAGACAATATTGACAAAAAATCTTGCAAATCAAGTTGATTCGTCTAATCGTTTTTGGTTAAACGCGCGAACAAATTTTACATAACGTTTGCAAAAACACACTTGAGGCAATATCTCCGCAACGCTTTATCGTGTTCAAACCAAACTTGGTACATGTCATCATAAGCATGACTTGAGGCTACATGCAGCGTTTCGGCGCTGTGCCACCTACTGGTCTGGAGATACGAAAAATTGCTATTTTAGCTTTTCTTTGCTGAACCGTTTGTCCAAATATCATAAAAGGGGCCTCGTTAGATTCGGGACGTCATGCCGAGTCGAAAGATATCCAATTTTACCATATCGGCCATTTTGGCTGTCGGCCATCTTGAATCATGTGCTAAAATGCTGTATTTTATCAACGCATGAACGGATTGTTGCAAAACTCGGTATGGGTCATCACCACGATACCACAAAGTAGCCTGACAAGTTTCGAAACAGCGCCGCCTAGTGGAGATTTTTTTTAAAAAAGGCTCAGAACTTTGGGTGTGGTTGACTTATTTTCACGAGACTCATCTCATTAGACTCCTGAATCGTTGCCGAGTCCAACGATACCACACTTGCCAGGTTTCGCCGTATGGTTTGTGCACCGTTGTAATTTAGCGCTTAAAACTTTTTTGCCGATATCTTCGAAACCGCTAGTCCGATCGAGACGAAACCAGCGTCAGAAGTTCGGAAACATAGGTCATTAGGCACGATCGTGAGCCCAAATGTCAAAATATTGATAGTAAGGGGTAGTAAAATCCAATCAAAGTCAGGTGTCAGGCTGAAACCCTATTGTAACTGTTCATTTTCCCATGATGCATCATTCTCCAGCTAAAACTGATCGGGCAGACCAAACCGTAAGTCGTAGAGACTTGAAACTTGCAGGGATGGTAGTACTCACAACGACTACTGACGTCACCGAAGCACGCCCCGATCGGCCTGACGGGGGCGCTACAGCGATCAAAAGTACAAAACGGCGATCAAAATGTACGAAACGGCTCATAACTCCTCAACCGTAAGGCGTAGCCTCGAGTGCCTTATATCGCTGGAATCCTTGGCTCAAGGCGGACAAAATGAATGCCTCGGATTTGCTCGTCAGAGTGGGAAAAATTTTGGCTATTTGGGATTTTTTGCAAAACTTACTTTTGCGAACTAGTCCTAGTTTATTGGCCCGACCGGAACCAAACCGAGATTCTCTGGAGTCTGATTGTCAAAGGTTATAAAAAAAAAGTGGAAATTTGGGTTCACGGTCCCTAAGGGCTGCCAAAACGTTGGAAGGGGGAGGAGCCACTTTTACTAAATTGGCTATAACTCGTGAACGGAACGAGGTATTTTCACCAAACTCAGCACGCATATGTAAGAGCTCGTTCTGTGGCTGCATGAAAAAGGACGTGGCGATTGGCCACTTGGTGGCGCTATAACGGTTAAAAAGGGGTCACAATGATGTATTTCTATGGAAAATCCCATTAAATGGCTGAAAGCGGCCCTCTTCCTGCCTGATTTGCATACAGCTTCACGAAATCACGCGTGCGCATGCGTCACGTGACCCTAAAGAGGCTTGCAGACTTTTATGGCCGCCGTGGCGCTTTAACTGTTATAAAGGTGAAAAAAATGCTCTATATTATCCTATGCGAAATGACATTTAAATGACTAAAAATTGCCTGCTCTGCGCAGAACTTCACCAAATCGGCTGAGCATGTGCGTCGCATTATTGTAAAGACGCGTGCAAACTTTGACGGAGATCGGGCCATCAGTAGAGGCATACCAGTTTAAAAGGTAAAAAAAAAAAACACCACTTTTCCATGATAAATGAGCTGAAAATGCAAAAATTGACCTTTGACCTCTCCGATGCACATGTCACCAGGCTTGATAAAGTTTTTGCAACCAGCAGCTCAAAAATCAAGTGCTCAGACCCTATAGTCTTTTTTTTATAGGCCTTTTTAGACCCTTTTTATGCCCTTTTTATTAGGGGCCAAGCACCAAAGGTGCGAAGGCACCTATTGAAACCGTTCCCGTCTTTTTTTCTTCCGCCATGGGAGTCTATGGCAGCCCATAGAACCGTATGGTAAAAAGTTGTGAAATTTGGCACACTAATAGAGGATGGTCTGGTATGTCACCATGGCAATTTTGGTGTCTCTATCTCAATCCCTCTAGCGCCACCACCTGTCCAAATGTGTACTCATGTTTATGCTAATAACTTTTGAACCGTAAGGGCTAGAAACGAAATTCTTTTTTCCTCTAATTTCTGAGCTCGTGCCAATTCGATTGCACCCTATGACGTCATTTTCCGTCTTGGATATTTCCCCACCATTTTCAATTAACCAAAAAACCTAGTTTTGCAAACTCGTCCTAGACGGTTCATCCGATTTGCACGAAAATTGAACCAGATCATCTTCAGACAATATTGACAAAAAAACTTGCAAATCAAGTTGATTCGTCTAATCGTTTTCGATAAACGCGCGAACAAATTTTACATAACGTTTGCAAAAACACACTTGAGGCAATATCTCCGCAACGCTTTATCGTGTTCAAACCAAACTTGGTACATGTCATCATAAGCATGACTTGAGGCTACATGCAGCGTTTCGGCGCTGTGCCACCTACTGGTCTGGAGATACGAAAAATTGCTATTTTAGCTTTTCTTTGCTGAACCGTTTGTCCAAATATCATAAAAGGGGCCTCGTTAGATTCGGGACGTCATGCCGAGTCGAAAGATATCCAATTTTACCATATCGGCCATTTTGGCTGTCGGCCATCTTGAATCATGTGCTAAAATGCTGTATTTTATCAACGCATGAACGGATTGTTGCAAAACTCGGTATGGGTCATCACCACGATACCACAAAGTAGCCTGACAAGTTTCGAAACAGCGCCGCCTAGTGGAGATTTTTTTAAAAAAAGGCTCAGAACTTTGGGTGTGGTTGACTTATTTTCACGAGACTCATCTCATTAGACTCCTGAATCGTTGCCGAGTCCAACGATATCACACTTGCTAGGTTTCGCCGTATGGTTTGTGCACCGTTGTAATTTAGCGCTTAAAACTTTTTTGCCGATATCTTCGAAACCGCTAGTCCGATCGAGACGAAACCAGCGTCAGAAGTTCGGAAACATAGGTCATTAGGCACGATCGCGAGCCCAAATGTCAAAATATTGATAGTAAGGGGTAGTAAAATCCAATCAAAGTCAGGTGTCAGGCTGAAACCCTATTGTAACTGTTCATTTTCCCATGATGCATCATTCTCCAGCTAAAACTGATCGGGCAGACCAAACCGTAAGTCGTAGAGACTTGAAACTTGCAGGGATGGTAGTACTCACAACGACTACTGACGTCACCGAAGCACGCCCCGATCGGCCTGACGGGGGCGCTACAGCGATCAAAAGTACAAAACGGCGATCAAAAGTACGAAACGGCTCATAACTCCTCAACCGTAAGGCGTAGCCTCGAGTGCCTTATATCGCTGGAATCCTTGGCTCAAGGCGGACAAAATGAATGCCTCGGATTTGCTCGTCAGAGTGGGAAAAATTTTGGCTATTTGGGATTTTTTGCAAAACTTACTTTTGCGAACTAGTCCTAGTTTATTGGCCCGACCGGAACCAAACCAGCGCAGCGAGATTCTCTGGAGTCTGATTGTCAAAGGTTATAAAAAAAAGTGGAAATTTGGGTTCACGGTCCCTAAGGGCTGCCAAAACGTTGGAAGGGGGGAGGAGCCACTTTTACTAAATTGGCTATAACTCGTGAACGGAACGAGGTATTTTCACCAAACTCAGCACGCATATGTAAGAGCTCGTTCTGTGGCCGCATGAAAAAGGACGTGGCGATTGGCCACTTGGTGGCGCTATAACGGTTAAAAAGGGGTCACAATGATGTATTTCTATGGAAAATCCCATTAAATGGCTGAAAGCGGCCCTATTCCTGCCTGATTTGCATACAGCTTCACGAAATCACGCGTGCGCATGCGTCACGTGACCCTAAAGAGGCTTGCAGACTTTTATGGCCGCCGTGGCGCTTTAACTGTTATAAAGGTGAAAAAAATGCTCTATATTATTCTATGCGAAATGACATTTAAATGACTAAAAATTGCCTGCTCTGCGCAGAACTTCACCAAATCGGCTGAGCATGTGCGTCGCATTATTGTAAAGACGCGTGCAAACTTTGACGTAGATCGGGCCATCAGTAGAGGCATACCAGTTTAAAAGGTAAAAAAAAAAACCACCACTTTTCCATGATAAATGAGCTGAAAATGCAAAAATTGACCTTTGACCTCTCCGATGCACATGTCACCAGGCTTGATAAAGTTTTTGCAACCAGCAGCTCAAAAATCAAGTGCTCAGACCCTATAGTCTTTTTTTTAGAGGCCTTTTTAGACCCTTTTTATGCCCTTTTTATTAGGGGCCAAGCACCAAAGGTGCGAAGGCACCTATTGAAACCGTTCCCGTCTTTTTTTCTTCCGCCATGGGAGTCTATGGCAGCCCATAGAACCGTATGGTAAAAAGTTGTGAAATTTGGCACACTAATAGAGGTTGGTCTGGTATGTCACCATGGCAATTTTGGTGTCTCTATCTCAATCCCTCTAGCGCCACCACCTGTCCAAATGTGTACTCATGTTTATGCTAATAACTTTTGAACCGTAAGGGCTAGAAACGAAATTCTTTTTTCCTCTAATTTCTGAGCTCGTGCCAATTCGATTGCACCCTATGACGTCATTTTCCGTCTTGGATATTTCACCACCATTTTCGATTAACCAAAAAACTTAGTTTTGCAAACTCGTCCTAGACGGTTCATCCGATTTGCACGAAAATTGAACCAGATCATCTTCAGACAATATTGACAAAAAATCTTGCAAATCAAGTTGATTCGTCTAATCGTTTTCGATAAACGCGCGAACAAATTTTACATA
Source organism: Gobio occitaniae (assembly GCA_033150135.1). NCBI lineage: Eukaryota > Metazoa > Chordata > Actinopteri > Cypriniformes > Gobionidae > Gobio > Gobio occitaniae. Next base: position 6,931 of record JARQWZ010009173.1, read on the forward strand.
ACGTTTGCAAAAACACACTTGAGGCAATATCTCCGCAACGCTTTATCGTGTTCAAACCAAACTTGGTACATGTCATCATAAGCATGACTTGAGGCTACATGCAGCGTTTCGGCGCTGTGCCACCTACTGGTCTGGAGATACGAAAAATTGCTATTTTAGCTTTTCTTTGCTTAACCGTTTGTCCAAATATCATAAAAGGGGCCTCGATAGATTCAGGACGTCATGCCGAGTCGAAGCATATCCAATTTTACCATATCGGCCATTTTGGCTGTCGGCCATCTTGAATCATGTGCTAAAATGCTGTATTTTATCAACGCATGAACGGATTGTTGCAAAACTCGGTATGGGTCATCACCACGATACCACAAAGTAGCCTGACAAGTTTCGAAACAGCGCCGCCTAGTGGAGATTTTTTTAAAAAAAGGCTCAGAACTTTGGGTGTGGTTGACTTATTTTCACGAGACTCATCTCAATAGACTCCTGAATCGTTGCCGAGTCCAACGATACCACACTTGCCAGGTTTCGCCGTATGGTTTGTGCACCGTTGTAATTTAGCGCTTAAAACTTTTTTGCCGATATCTTCGAAACCGCTAGTCCGATCGAGACGAAACCAGCGTCAGAAGTTCGGAAACATAGGTCGTTAGGCACAATCGCGAGCCCAAATGTCAAAATATTGATAGTAAGGGGTAGTAAAATCCAATCAAAGTCAGGTGTCAGGCTGAAACCCTATTGTAACTGTTCATTTTCCCATGATGCATCATTCTCCAGCTAAAACTGATCGGGCAGACCAAACCGTAAGTCGTAGAGACTTGAAACTTGCAAGGATGGTAGTACTCACAACGACTACTGACGTCACCGAAGCACGCCCCGATCGGCCTGACGGGGGCGCTACAGCCATCAAAAGTACAAAACGGCGATCAAAAGTACGAAACGGCTCATAACTCCTCAACCGTAAGGCGTAGCCTCGAGTGCCTTATATCGCTGGAATCCTTGGCTCAAGGCGGACAAAATGAATGCATCGGATTTGCTCGTCAGAGTGGGAAAAATTTTGGCTATTTGGGATTTTTTGCAAAACTTACTTTTGCGAACTAGTCCTAGTTTATTGGCCCGACCGGAACCAAACCGAGATTCTCTGGAGTCTGATTGTCAAAGGTTATAAAAAAAAGTGGAAATTTGGGTTCACGGTCCCTAAGGGCTGCCAAAACGTTGGAAGGGGGAGGAGCCACTTTTACTAAATTGGCTATAACTCGTGAACGGAACGAGGTATTTTCACCAAACTCAGCACGCATATGTAAGAGCTCGTTCTGTGGCCGCATGAAAAAGGACGTGGCGATTGGCCACTTGGTGGCGCTATAACGGTTAAAAAGGGGTCACAATGATGTATTTCTATGGAAAATCCCATTAAATGGCTGAAAGCGGCCCTCTTCCTGCCTGATTTGCATACAGCTTCACGAAATCACGCGTGCGCATGCGTCACGTGACCCTAAAGAGGCTTGCAGACTTTTATGGCCGCCGTGGCGCTTTAACTGTTATAAAGGTGAAAAAAATGCTCTATATTATCCTATGCGAAATGACATTTAAATGACTAAAAATTGCCTGCTCTGCGCAGAACTTCACCAAATCGGCTGAGCATGTGCGTCGCATTATTGTAAAGACGCGTGCAAACTTTGACGGAGATCGGGCCATCAGTAGAGGCATACCAGTTTAAAAGGTAAAAAAAAAAACCACCACTTTTCCATGATAAATGAGCTGAAAATGCAAAAATTGACCTTTGACCTCTCCAATGCACATGTCACCAGGCTTGATAAAGTTTTTGCAACCAGCAGCTCAAAAATCAAGTGCTCAGACCCTATAGTCTTTTTTTTATAGGCCTTTTTTAGACCCTTTTTATGCCCTTTTTATTAGGGGCCAAGCACCAAAGGTGCGAAGGCACCTATTGAAACCGTTCCCGTCTTTTTTTCTTCCGCCATGGGAGTCTATGGCAGCCCATAGAACCGTATGGTAAAAAGTTGTGAAATTTGGCACACTAATAGAGGTTGGTCTGGTATGTCACCGTGGCAATTTTGGTGTCTCTATCTCAATCCCTCTAGCGCCACCACCTGTCCAAATGTGTACTCATGTTTATGCTAATAACTTTTGAACCGTAAGGGCTAGAAACGAAATTCTTTTTTCCTCTAATTTCTGAGCTCGTGCCAATTCGATTGCACCCTATGACGTCATTTTCCGTCTTGGATATTTCCCCATCATTTTCAATTAACCAAAAAACCTAGTTTTGCAAACTCGTCCTAGACGGTTCTTCCGATTTGCACGGAAATTGAACCAGATCATCTTCAGACAATATTGACAAAAAATCTTGCAAATCAAGTTGATTCGTCTAATCGTTTTTGGTTAAACGCGCGAACAAATTTTACATAACGTTTGCAAAAACACACTTGAGGCAATATCTCCGCAACGCTTTATCGTGTTCAAACCAAACTTGGTACATGTCATCATAAGCATGACTTGAGGCTACATGCAGCGTTTCGGCGCTGTGCCACCTACTGGTCTGGAGATACGAAAAATTGCTATTTTAGCTTTTCTTTGCTGAACCGTTTGTCCAAATATCATAAAAGGGGGCCTCGTTAGATTCGGGACGTCATGCCGAGTCGAAAGATATCCAATTTTACCATATCGGCCATTTTGGCTGTCGGCCATCTTGAATCATGTGCTAAAATGCTGTATTTTATCAACGCATGAACGGATTGTTGCAAAACTCGGTATGGGTCATCACCACGATACCACAAAGTAGCCTGACAAGTTTCGAAACAGCGCCGCCTAGTGGAGATTTTTTTAAAAAAAGGCTCAGAACTTTGGGTGTGGTTGACTTATTTTCACGAGACTCATCTCATTAGACTCCTGAATCGTTGCCGAGTCCAACGATACCACACTTGCCAGGTTTCGCCGTATGGTTTGTGCACCGTTGTAATTTAGCGCTTAAAACTTTTTTGCCGATATCTTCGAAACCGCTAGTCCGATCGAGACGAAACCAGCGTCAGAAGTTCGGAAACATAGGTCATTAGGCACGATCGTGAGCCCAAATGTCAAAATATTGATAGTAAGGGGTAGTAAAATCCAATCAAAGTCAGGTGTCAGGCTGAAACCCTATTGTAACTGTTCATTTTCCCATGATGCATCATTCTCCAGCTAAAACTGATCGGGCAGACCAAACCGTAAGTCGTAGAGACTTGAAACTTGCAGGGATGGTAGTACTCACAACGACTACTGACGTCACCGAAGCACGCCCCGATCGGCCTGACGGGGGCGCTACAGCCATCAAAAGTACAAAACGGCGATCAAAAGTACGAAACGGCTCATAACTCCTCAACCGTAAGGCGTAGCCTCGAGTGCCTTATATCGCTGGAATCCTTGGCTCAAGGCGGACAAAATGAATGCATCGGATTTGCTCGTCAGAGTGGGAAAAATTTTGGCTATTTGGGATTTTTTGCAAAACTTACTTTTGCGAACTAGTCCTAGTTTATTGGCCCGACCGGAACCAAACCGAGATTCTCTGGAGTCTGATTGTCAAAGGTTATAAAAAAAAAGTGGAAATTTGGGTTCACGGTCCCTAAGGGCTGCCAAAACGTTGGAAGGGGGAGGATCCACTTTTACTAAATTGGCTATAACTCGTGAACGGAACGAGGTATTTTCACCAAACTCAGCACGCATATGTAAGAGCTCGTTCTGTGGCCGCATGAAAAAGGACGTGGCGATTGGCCACTTGGTGGCGCTATAACGGTTAAAAAGGGGTCACAATGATGTATTTCTATGGAAAATCCCATTAAATGGCTGAAAGTGGCCCTCTTCCTGCCTGATTTGCATACAGCTTCACGAAATCACGCGTGCGCATGCGTCACGTGACCCTAAAGAGGCTTGCAGACTTTTATGGCCGCCGTGGCGCTTTAACTGTTATAAAGGTGAAAAAAATGCTCTATAATATCCTATGCGAAATGACATTTAAATGACTAAAAATTGCCTGCTCTGCGCAGAACTTCACCAAATCGGCTGAGCATGTGCGTCGCATTATTGTAAAGACGCGTGCAAACTTTGACGTAGATCGGGCCATCAGTAGAGGCATACCAGTTTAAAAGGTAAAAAAAAAAAACACCACTTTTCCATGATAAATGAGCTGAAAATGCAAAAATTGACCTTTGACCTCTCCGATGCACATGTCACCAGGCTTGATAAAGTTTTTGCAACCAGCAGCTCAAAAATCAAGTGCTCAGACCCTATAGTCTTTTTTTTATAGGCCTTTTTAGACCCTTTTTATGCCCTTTTTATTAGGGGCCAAGCACCAAAGGTGCGAAGGCACCTATTGAAACCGTTCCCGTCTTTTTTTCTTCCGCCATGGGAGTCTATGGCAGCCCATAGAACCGTATGGTAAAAAGCTGTGAAATTTGGCACACTAATAGAGGATGGTCTGGTATGTCACCATGGCAATTTTGGTGTCTCTATCTCAATCCCTCTAGCGCCACCACCTGTCCAAATGTGTACTCATGTTTATGCTAATAACTTTTGAACCGTAAGGGCTAGAAACGAAATTCTTTTTTCCTCTAATTTCTGAGCTCGTGCCAATTCGATTGCACCCTATGACGTCATTTTCCGTCTTGGATATTTCCCCACCATTTTCAATTAACCAAAAAACCTAGTTTTGCAAACTCGTCCTAGACGGTTCATCCGATTTGCACGAAAATTGAACCAGATCATCTTCAGACAATATTGACAAAAAATCTTGCAAATCAAGTTGATTCGTCTAATCGTTTTCGATAAACGCGCGAACAAATTTTACATAACGTTTGCAAAAACACACTTGAGGCAATATCTCCGCAACGCTTTATCGTGTTCAAACCAAACTTGGTACATGTCATCATAAGCATGACTTGAGGCTACATGCAGCGTTTCGGCGCTGTGCCACCTACTGGTCTGGAGATACGAAAAATTGCTATTTTAGCTTTTCTTTGCTGAACCGTTTGTCCAAATATCATAAAAGGGGCCTCGATAGATTCAGGACGTCATGCCGAGTCGAAGCATATCCAATTTTACCATATCGGCCATTTTGGCTGTCGGCCATCTTGAATCATGTGCTAAAATGCTGTATTTTATCAACGCATGAACGGATTGTTGCAAAACTCGGTATGGGTCATCACCACGATACCACAAAGTAGCCTGACAAGTTTCGAAACAGCGCCGCCTAGTGGAGATTTTTTTAAAAAAAGGCTCAGAACTTTGGGTGTGGTTGACTTATTTTCACGAGACTCATCTCAATAGACTCCTGAATCGTTGCCGAGTCCAACGATACCACACTTGCCAGGTTTCGCCGTATGGTTTGTGCACCGTTGTAATTTAGCGCTTAAAACTTTTTTGCCGATATCTTCGAAACCGCTAGTCCGATCGAGACGAAACCAGCGTCAGAAGTTCGGAAACATAGGTCGTTAGGCACAATCGCGAGCCCAAATGTCAAAATATTGATAGTAAGGGGTAGTAAAATCCAATCAAAGTCAGGTGTCAGGCTGAAACCCTATTGTAACTGTTCATTTTCCCATGATGCATCATTCTCCAGCTAAAACTGATCGGGCAGACCAAACCGTAAGTCGTAGAGACTTGAAACTTGCAAGGATGGTAGTACTCACAACGACTACTGACGTCACCGAAGCACGCCCCGATCGGCCTGACGGGGGCGCTACAGCCATCAAAAGTACAAAACGGCGATCAAAAGTACGAAACGGCTCATAACTCCTCAACCGTAAGGCGTAGCCTCGAGTGCCTTATATCGCTGGAATCCTTGGCTCAAGGCGGACAAAATGAATGCATCGGATTTGCTCGTCAGAGTGGGAAAAATTTTGGCTATTTGGGATTTTTTGCAAAACTTACTTTTGCGAACTAGTCCTAGTTTATTGGCCCGACCGGAACCAAACCGAGATTCTCTGGAGTCTGATTGTCAAAGGTTATAAAAAAAAAGTGGAAATTTGGGTTCACGGTCCCTAAGGGCTGCCAAAACGTTGGAAGGGGGAGGATCCACTTTTACTAAATTGGCTATAACTCGTGAACGGAACGAGGTATTTTCACCAAACTCAGCACGCATATGTAAGAGCTCGTTCTGTGGCCGCATGAAAAAGGACGTGGCGATTGGCCACTTGGTGGCGCTATAACGGTTAAAAAGGGGTCACAATGATGTATTTCTATGGAAAATCCCATTAAATGGCTGAAAGCGGCCCTCTTCCTGCCTGATTTGCATACAGCTTCACGAAATCACGCGTGCGCATGCGTCACGTGACCCTAAAGAGGCTTGCAGACTTTTATGGCCGCCGTGGCGCTTTAACTGTTATAAAGGTGAAAAAAATGCTCTATATTATCCTATGCGAAATGACATTTAAATGACTAAAAATTGCCTGCTCTGCGCAGAACTTCACCAAATCGGCTGAGCATGTGCGTCGCATTATTGTAAAGACGCGTGCAAACTTTGACGGAGATCGGGCCATCAGTAGAGGCATACCAGTTTAAAAGGTAAAAAAAAAACCCACCACTTTTCCATGATAAATGAGCTGAAAATGCAAAAATTGACCTTTGACCTCTCCAATGCACATGTCACCAGGCTTGATAAAGTTTTTGCAACCAGCAGCTCAAAAATCAAGTGCTCAGACCCTATAGTCTTTTTTTTATAGGCCTTTTTAGACCCTTTTTATGCCCTTTTTATTAGGGGCCAAGCACCAAAGGTGCGAAGGCACCTATTGAAACCGTTCCCGTCTTTTTTTCTTCCGCCATGGGAGTCTATGGCAGCCCATAGAACCGTATGGTAAAAAGTTGTGAAATTTGGCACACTAATAGAGGTTGGTCTGGTATGTCACCGTGGCAATTTTGGTGTCTCTATCTCAATCCCTCTAGCGCCACCACCTGTCCAAATGTGTACTCATGTTTATGCTAATAACTTTTGAACCGTAAGGGCTAGAAACGAAATTCTTTTTTCCTCTAATTTCTGAGCTCGTGCCAATTCGATTGCACCCTATGACGTCATTTTCCGTCTTGGATATTTCCCCATCATTTTCAATTAACCAAAAAACCTAGTTTTGCAAACTCGTCCTAGACGGTTCTTCCGATTTGCACGGAAATTGAACCAGATCATCTTCAGACAATATTGACAAAAAATCTTGCAAATCAAGTTGATTCGTCTAATCGTTTTTGGTTAAACGCGCGAACAAATTTTACATAACGTTTGCAAAAACACACTTGAGGCAATATCTCCGCAACGCTTTATCGTGTTCAAACCAAACTTGGTACATGTCATCATAAGCATGACTTGAGGCTACATGCAGCGTTTCGGCGCTGTGCCACCTACTGGTCTGGAGATACGAAAAATTGCTATTTTAGCTTTTCTTTGCTGAACCGTTTGTCCAAATATCATAAAAGGGGCCTCGTTAGATTCGGGACGTCATGCCGAGTCGAAAGATATCCAATTTTACCATATCGGCCATTTTGGCTGTCGGCCATCTTGAATCATGTGCTAAAATGCTGTATTTTATCAACGCATGAACGGATTGTTGCAAAACTCGGTATGGGTCATCACCACGATACCACAAAGTAGCCTGACAAGTTTCGAAACAGCGCCGCCTAGTGGAGATTTTTTTAAAAAAAGGCTCAGAACTTTGGGTGTGGTTGACTTATTTTCACGAGACTCATCTCATTAGACTCCTGAATCGTTGCCGAGTCCAACGATACCACACTTGCCAGGTTTCGCCGTATGGTTTGTGCACCGTTGTAATTTAGCGCTTAAAACTTTTTTGCCGATATCTTCGAAACCGCTAGTCCGATCGAGACGAAACCAGCGTCAGAAGTTCGGAAACATAGGTCATTAGGCACGATCGTGAGCCCAAATGTCAAAATATTGATAGTAAGGGGTAGTAAAATCCAATCAAAGTCAGGTGTCAGGCTGAAACCCTATTGTAACTGTTCATTTTCCCATGATGCATCATTCTCCAGCTAAAACTGATCGGGCAGACCAAACCGTAAGTCGTAGAGACTTGAAACTTGCAGGGATGGTAGTACTCACAACGACTACTGACGTCACCGAAGCACGCCCCGATCGGCCTGACGGGGGCGCTACAGCCATCAAAAGTACAAAACGGCGATCAAAAGTACGAAACGGCTCATAACTCCTCAACCGTAAGGCGTAGCCTCGAGTGCCTTATATCGCTGGAATCCTTGGCTCAAGGCGGACAAAATGAATGCATCGGATTTGCTCGTCAGAGTGGGAAAAATTTTGGCTATTTGGGATTTTTTGCAAAACTTACTTTTGCGAACTAGTCCTAGTTTATTGGCCCGACCGGAACCAAACCGAGATTCTCTGGAGTCTGATTGTCAAAGGTTATAAAAAAAAAGTGGAAATTTGGGTTCACGGTCCCTAAGGGCTGCCAAAACGTTGGAAGGGGGAGGATCCACTTTTACTAAATTGGCTATAACTCGTGAACGGAACGAGGTATTTTCACCAAACTCAGCACGCATATGTAAGAGCTCGTTCTGTGGCCGCATGAAAAAGGACGTGGCGATTGGCCACTTGGTGGCGCTATAACGTTTAAAAAGGGGTCACAATGATGTATTTCTATGGAAAATCCCATTAAATGGCTGAAAGTGGCCCTCTTCCTGCCTGATTTGCATACAGCTTCACGAAATCACGCGTGCGCATGCGTCACGTGACCCTAAAGAGGCTTGCAGACTTTTATGGCCGCCGTGGCGCTTTAACTGTTATAAAGGTGAAAAAAATGCTCTATAATATCCTATGCGAAATGACATTTAAATGACTAAAAATTGCCTGCTCTGCGCAGAACTTCACCAAATCGGCTGAGCATGTGCGTCGCATTATTGTAAAGACGCGTGCAAACTTTGACGTAGATCGGGCCATCAGTAGAGGCATACCAGTTTAAAAGGTAAAAAAAAAAAACACCACTTTTCCATGATAAATGAGCTGAAAATGCAAAAATTGACCTTTGACCTCTCCGATGCACATGTCACCAGGCTTGATAAAGTTTTTGCAACCAGCAGCTCAAAAATCAAGTGCTCAGACCCTATAGTCTTTTTTTTATAGGCCTTTTTAGACCCTTTTTATGCCCTTTTTATTAGGGGCCAAGCACCAAAGGTGCGAAGGCACCTATTGAAACCGTTCCCGTCTTTTTTTCTTCCGCCATGGGAGTCTATGGCAGCCCATAGAACCGTATGGTAAAAAGTTGTGAAATTTGGCACACTAATAGAGGATGGTCTGGTATGTCACCATGGCAATTTTGGTGTCTCTATCTCAATCCCTCTAGCGCCACCACCTGTCCAAATGTGTACTCATGTTTATGCTAATAACTTTTGAACCGTAAGGGCTAGAAACGAAATTCTTTTTTCCTCTAATTTCTGAGCTCGTGCCAATTCGATTGCATCCTATGACGTCATTTTCCGTCTTGGATATTTCCCCACCATTTTCAATTAACCAAAAAACCTAGTTTTGCAAACTCGTCCTAGACGGTTCATCCGATTTGCACGAAAATTGAACCAGATCATCTTCAGACAATATTGACAAAAAAACTTGCAAATCAAGTTGATTCGTCTAATCGTTTTCGATAAACGCGCGAACAAATTTTACATAACGTTTGCAAAAACACACTTGAGGCAATATCTCCGCAACGCTTTATCGTGTTCAAACCAAACTTGGTACATGTCATCATAAGCATGACTTGAGGCTACATGCAGCGTTTCGGCGCTGTGCCACCTACTGGTCTGGAGATACGAAAAATTGCTATTTTAGCTTTTCTTTGCTGAACCGTTTGTCCAAATATCATAAAAGGGGCCTCGTTAGATTCGGGACGTCATGCCGAGTCGAAAGATATCCAATTTTACCATATCGACCATTTTGGCTGTCGGCCATCTTGAATCATGTGCTAAAATGCTGTATTTTATCAACGCATGAACGGATTGTTGCAAAACTCGGTATGGGTCATCACCACGATACCACAAAGTAGCCTGATAAGTTTCGAAACAGCGCCGCCTAGTGGAGATTTTTTTAAAAAAAGGCTCAGAACTTTGGGTGTGGTTGACTTATTTTCACGAGACTCATCTCATTAGACTCCTGAATCGTTGCCGAGTCCAACGATACCACACTTGCCAGGTTTCGCCGTATGGTTTGTGCACCGTTGTAATTTAGCGCTTAAAACTTTTTTGCCGATATCTTCGAAACCGCTAGTCCGATCGAGACGAAACCAGCGTCAGAAGTTCGGAAACATAGGTCATTAGGCACGATCGCGAGCCCAAATGTCAAAATATTGATAGTAAGGGGTAGTAAAATCCAATCAAAGTCAGGTGTCAGGCTGAAACCCTATTGTAACTGTTCATTTTCCCATGATGCATCATTCTCCAGCTAAAACTGATCGGGCAGACCAAACCGTAAGTCGTAGAGACTTGAAACTTGCAGGGATGGTAGTACTCACAACGACTACTGACGTCACCGAAGCACGCCCCGATCGGCCTGACGGGGGCGCTACAGCGATCAAAAGTACAAAACGGCGATCAAAAGTACGAAACGGCTCATAACTCCTCAACCGTAAGGCGTAGCCTCGAGTGCCTTATATCGCTGGAATCCTTGGCTCAAGGCGGACAAAATGAATGCCTCGGATTTGCTCGTCAGAGTGGGAAAAATTTTGGCTATTTGGGATTTTTTGCAAAACTTACTTTTGCGAACTAGTCCTAGTTTATTGGCCCGACCGGAACCAAACCAGCGCAGCGAGATTCTCTGGAGTCTGATTGTCAAAGGTTATAAAAAAAAAGTGGAAATTTGGGTTCACGGTCCCTAAGGGCTGCCAAAACGTTGGAAGGGGGAGGAGCCACTTTTACTAAATTGGCTATAACTCGTGAACGGAACGAGGTATTTTCACCAAACTCAGCACGCATATGTAAGAGCTCGTTCTGTGGCCGCATGAAAAAGGACGTGGCGATTGGCCACTTGGTGGCGCTATAACGGTTAAAAAGGGGTCACAATGATGTATTTCTATGGAAAATCCCATTAAATGGCTGAAAGCGGCCCTCTTCCTGCCTGATTTGCATACAGCTTCACGAAATCACGCGTGCGCATGCGTCACGTGACCCTAAAGAGGCTTGCAGACTTTTATGGCCGCCGTGGCGCTTTAACTGTTATAAAGGTGAAAAAAATGCTCTATATTATCCTATGCGAAATGACATTTAAATGACTAAAAATTGCCTGCTCTGCGCAGAACTTCACCAAATCGGCTGAGCATGTGCGTCGCATTATTGTAAAGACGCGTGCAAACTTTGACGTAGATCGGGCCATCACTAGAGGCATACCAGTTTAAAAGGTAAAAAAAAAACCCACCACTTTTCCATGATAAATGAGCTGAAAATGCAAAAATTGACCTTTGACCTCTCCGATGCACATGTCACCAGGCTTGATAAAGTTTTTGCAACCAGCAGCTCAAAAATCAAGTGCTCAGACCCTATAGTCTTTTTTTTATAGGCCTTTTTAGACCCTTTTTATGCCCTTTTTATTAGGGGCCAAGCACCAAAGGTGCGAAGGCACCTATTGAAACCGTTCCCGTCTTTTTTTCTTCCGCCATGGGAGTCTATGGCAGCCCATAGAACCGTATGGTAAAAAGTTGTGAAATTTGGCACACTAATAGAGGTTGGTCTGGTATGTCACCATGGCAATTTTGGTGTCTCTATCTCAATCCCTCTAGCGCCACCACCTGTCCAAATGTGTACTCATGTTTATGCTAATAACTTTTGAACCGTAAGGGCTAGAAACGAAATTCTTTTTTCCTCTAATTTCTGAGCTCGTGCCAATTCGATTGCACCCTATGACGTCATTTTCCGTCTTGGATATTTCACCACCATTTTCAATTAACCAAAAAACCTAGTTTTGCAAACTCGTCCTAGACGGTTCATCCGATTTGCACGAAAATTGAACCAGATCATCTTCAGACAATATTGACAAAAAATCTTGCAAATCAAGTTGATTCGTCTAATCGTTTTCGATAAACGCGCGAACAAATTTTACATAACGTTTGCAAAAACACACTTGAGGCAATATCTCCGCAACGCTTTATCGTGTTCAAACCAAACTTGATACATGTCATCATAAGCATGACTTGAGGCTACATGCAGCGTTTCGGCGCTGTGCCACCTACTGGTCTGGAGATACGAAAAATTGCTATTTTAGCTTTTCTTTGCTGAACCGTTTGTCCAAATATCATAAAAGGGGCCTCGATAGATTCAGGACGTCATGCCGAGTCGAAGCATATCCAATTTTACCATATCGGCCATTTTGGCTGTCGGCCATCTTGAATCATGTGCTAAAATGCTGTATTTTATCAACGCATGAACGGATTGTTGCAAAACTCGGTATGGGTCATCACCACGATACCACAAAGTAGCCTGACAAGTTTCGAAACAGCGCCGCCTAGTGGAGATTTTTTTAAAAAAAGGCTCAGAACTTTGGGTGTGGTTGACTTATTTTCACGAGACTCATCTCAATAGACTCCTGAATCGTTGCCGAGTCCAACGATACCACACTTGCCAGGTTTCGCCGTATGGTTTGTGCACCGTTGTAATTTAGCGCTTAAAACTTTTTTGCCGATATCTTCGAAACCGCTAGTCCGATCGAGACGAAACCAGCGTCAGAAGTTCGGAAACATAGGTCGTTAGGCACAATCGCGAGCCCAAATGTCAAAATATTGATAGTAAGGGGTAGTAAAATCCAATCAAAGTCAGGTGTCAGGCTGAAACCCTATTGTAACTGTTCATTTTCCCATGATGCATCATTCTCCAGCTAAAACTGATCGGGCAGACCAAACCGTAAGTCGTAGAGACTTGAAACTTGCAGGGATGGTAGTACTCACAACGACTACTGACGTCACCGAAGCACGCCCCGATCGGCCTGACGGGGGCGCTACAGCCATCAAAAGTACAAAACGGCGATCAAAAGTACGAAACGGCTCATAACTCCTCAACCGTAAGGCGTAGCCTCGAGTGCCTTATATCGCTGGAATCCTTGGCTCAAGGCGGACAAAATGAATGCATCGGATTTGCTCGTCAGAGTGGGAAAAATTTTGGCTATTTGGGATTTTTTGCAAAACTTACTTTTGCGAACTAGTCCTAGTTTATTGGCCCGACCGGAACCAAACCGAGATTCTCTGGAGTCTGATTGTCAAAGGTTATAAAAAAAAAGTGGAAATTTGGGTTCACGGTCCCTAAGGGCTGCCAAAACGTTGGAAGGGGGAGGAGCCACTTTTACTAAATTGGCTATAACTCGTGAACGGAACGAGGTATTTTCACCAAACTCAGCACGCATATGTAAGAGCTCGTTCTGTGGCCGCATGAAAAAGGACGTGGCGATTGGCCACTTGGTGGCGCTATAACGGTTAAAAAGGGGTCACAATGATGTATTTCTATGGAAAATCCCATTAAATGGCTGAAAGCGGCCCTCTTCCTGCCTGATTTGCATACAGCTTCACGAAATCACGCGTGCGCATGCGTCACGTGACCCTAAAGAGGCTTGCAGACTTTTATGGCCGCCGTGGCGCTTTAACTGTTATAAAGGTGAAAAAAATGCTCTATATTATCCTATGCGAAATGACATTTAAATGACTAAAAATTGCCTGCTCTGCGCAGAACTTCACCAAATCGGCTGAGCATGTGCGTCGCATTATTGTAAAGACGCGTGCAAACTTTGACGGAGATCGGGCCATCAGTAGAGGCATACCAGTTTAAAAGGTAAAAAAAAAAACCACCACTTTTCCATGATAAATGAGCTGAAAATGCAAAAATTGACCTTTGACCTCTCCAATGCACATGTCACCAGGCTTGATAAAGTTTTTGCAACCAGCAGCTCAAAAATCAAGTGCTCAGACCCTATAGTCTTTTTTTTATAGGCCTTTTTAGACCCTTTTTATGCCCTTTTTATTAGGGGCCAAGCACCAAAGGTGCGAAGGCACCTATTGAAACCGTTCCCGTCTTTTTTTCTTCCGCCATGGGAGTCTATGGCAGCCCATAGAACCGTATGGTAAAAAGTTGTGAAATTTGGCACACTAATAGAGGTTGGTCTGGTATGTCACCATGGCAATTTTGGTGTCTCTATCTCAATCCCTCTAGCGCCACCACCTGTCCAAATGTGTACTCATGTTTATGCTAATAACTTTTGAACCGTAAGGGCTAGAAACGAAATTCTTTTTTCCTCTAATTTCTGAGCTCGTGCCAATTTGATTGCACCCTATGACGTCATTTTCCGTCTTGGATATTTCCCCATCATTTTCAATTAACCAAAAAACCTAGTTTTGCAAACTCGTCCTAGACGGTTCTTCCGATTTGCACGGAAATTGAACCAGATCATCTTCAGACAATATTGACAAAAAATCTTGCAAATCAAGTTGATTCGTCTAATCGTTTTCGATAAACGCGCGAACAAATTTTACATAACGTTTGCAAAAACACACTTGAGGCAATATCTCCGCAACGCTTTATCGTGTTCAAACCAAACTTGGTACATGTCATCATAAGCATGACTTGAGGCTACATGCAGCGTTTCGGCGCTGTGCCACCTACTGGTCTGGAGATACGAAAAATTGCTATTTTAGCTTTTCTTTGCTGAACCGTTTGTCCAAATATCATAAAAGGGGCCTCGTTAGATTCGGGACGTCATGCCGAGTCGAAAGATATCCAATTTTACCATATCGGCCATTTTGGCTGTCGGCCATCTTGAATCATGTGCTAAAATGCTGTATTTTATCAACGCATGAACGGATTGTTGCAAAACTCGGTATGGGTCATCACCACGATACCACAAAGTAGCCTGACAAGTTTCGAAACAGCGCCGCCTAGTGGAGATTTTTTTAAAAAAAGGCTCAGAACTTTGGGTGTGGTTGACTTATTTTCACGAGACTCATCTCATTAGACTCCTGAATCGTTGCCGAGTCCAACGATACCACACTTGCCAGGTTTCGCCGTATGGTTTGTGCACGTTGTAATTTAGCGCTTAAAACTTTTTTGCCGATATCTTCGAAACCGCTAGTCCGATCGAGACGAAACCAGCGTCAGAAGTTCGGAAACATAGGTCATTAGGCACGATCGTGAGCCCAAATGTCAAAATATTGATAGTAAGGGGTAGTAAAATCCAATCAAAGTCAGGTGTCAGGCTGAAACCCTATTGTAACTGTTCATTTTCCCATGATGCATCATTCTCCAGCTAAAACTGATCGGGCAGACCAAACCGTAAGTCGTAGAGACTTGAAACTTGCAGGGATGGTAGTACTCACAACGACTACTGACGTCACCGAAGCACGCCCCG